>LPNX011014819.1:161470-177291 GCA_001517045.1 Pseudotsuga menziesii
GTATAATATATATATATATATATATATATTTTAATATTATATATAACGTGTCCTCCGTGTCCTGATTCCGGGGGTCGCCGTGTCCGTGTCGGATACTCGTTTTTCCGTGTCCTCCGTGTCCTGATTCCGGGGGTCGCCGTGTCCGTGTCAGATACTCGTTTTTCCGTGTCCTCTGTGTCCCGTGTCTTCGTGTCAGGTGACTTAGGCGAAAACTAATATAGACCATTGATCTTTCTCTCTTATGATCTGGGTCGTCCAAATCTTCACTACATAGAGACTTACCGTTATAATGCTTCTGACTCCGCTTATCCAACTTGTGTTATTTTGGCTTCCGCAAAACCTCTTTGGACTATTTCATCAATGTTGCCTTCTGATCTTATGTTGACTCCGCTTGTCCAACTTGTGTTATTTTGGCTTCCGAAAAACCTCTTTGGACTATTTCATCAATGTTTCCTTCTGATCTTATGTTGACAACAATGTCCATTTAATCAACAATCTTTAATCAACAGAACTCCTTTGACAACAATGACAACCATATTCAACAAGAGGCTAACCATCGGAGAATATTACCAATGGGCGCACAATGGAGGCAGAGTTTCGATGTATTGGAACCCGACATATTGGAAGTTAAGGAATTGGGAGCAAGATATCGAGAATAGTGGCCAAGGAGAATCGCGGAAAGGGTCGAGATCCGATATTGGAACGAGAACGTGGTAGCAAGGATGTTGCACCAGAGGTGACTCGCTGAGAGCCTAACCGAGAACACATGATGGCAGGTGTCGATAGGGCGATATACGACAGATTATCAGAGCTGACGTATTAGACTAAGTATCGAGAGTTGTTGAATCAAGCACTAGTGTTGAAAGGTCGACGAAGCAGCAAGGCCTCATCGCAAGAAAGGCATCAGAGAAGAGTGTCAAGGGAAGCAGATCTAGAGAGCCTGATAGAGCATCGAGAGATGGCATTGGAAGTGCCATAGAGCATCACAAAGGAGTGGTTGGAGAGCTAAGGAGCAACGTCTGATGATGTAATGGACCGTGGGTATCAAGAAAACCCATAGAAAGGCATGGATGGTGGCTTGATAGATTACTGATGACCACGAAGTGGAGAGAGTGTTCCAATGTATAGGAACTCGACATATCAAAAGTCGAGGCATCAGAAGCAGGATATCATGAATAGAGGTCGAGGAGAGTCATGGAAAGGGTCAAGAATCAAGACCTGATATTGGATCAAGCGCACAGCAACAAGGATGTCGCATTGGAGGTGACTCGTCGAGATATTGGTCGAGAGCACATGATAGAAGGTGCCAATAGGGCAATATTCGATGGATTATCGAAGACGACATATCGGACTAGGAGTCAGAAGATGTTGTTGAATCAAGCAAAAATGTTGAAAGGTCAACAGAGGGACAAGGCCTCATCGTAAGCAAGGCATCGGAGAAGAGTGTCAACGGAAGTGAATCTAGAGAACCCGATAAGCATCAAGAGATGGAATTGAAAGTGCCATAAAGCGTCGCAGAGGAGTGCTTGGAGAGCTAAGGAGGGACATCCAATGATGTATTGGACAGTGGGTATCGAGAATACCCATAGAAGGGCATGGATGGAGACCCGATGGTAAGGATCCAATAGGGGGGTTCAAGGTGCGCTACGAAGGCACGAGAATTGGAAGGCTAATGGGGAAGGTGCGATGAACCGAAGGGCCTAGAAGGCTCGTGTTTTGCATAAGGAAATTATGAGAGTTTGTACAGAGATTTGATGTGAGTCCCAGAAGGGATGCTACCCGTACATTCAAGGCAAGTTCGTGGTGGAGATCGAGGATCTCGCCATGATTACACAGTTAACACAAGAAGACGAGAATTGAATGAGCTTGGGAGTGGTGCAAAAGCAGGAAACTTCTAGATGGAGGGGAGAAGCCTTGAAAAAAAAGAGGGGGAGTCTAGAATAGAGAGGATCTCTCTAGAGAGAAAGGAGTACGGCAGAGAACAGAAATAGAGAATTCTCCAAAGAGAGAGTAGAGAGGAAGATAGAGAACACAACCCAAAAAAAAGGAAGGAAAGACGTCGAGCTGAGGCGTAGAAGAGAAGCCAAGTGCATGCTAAAAGAAGCATAGCAACAGAATTTGTGGTGTATGTACTACTATTGCTTAGCTTGGAGTTAGACCAACAAGCTAAATGGTGAGAAAAGCGAGAGCTTGAAGGGTCATTCAACCCCTTTGTAAATGGAGTTGAGAAAGCCCTTTGAGGTGCATTATAGTTGCATGTAAATCGATGTGCATAATAGAAGAAGGTTGATTGACCTTGTTTAATTAAGAATCCGATGTTTGAATTTGTGTTCCTAATGTCTGTTGCGTATTTTGACCTGCAACGTCCTAGTGAGGGTTCCTTTGTCATTTTTGGTATCAGAGTTGTGTACTTTGAGACGTGGTCCTTGTGATAGGGCACCTGTGTCAATTGAGCCAAAGAGACTATAGACGTGATGCAAAAGTGAAACAAAGATGAACAGATTCTCAAGCCGAAGGGGTCAAATGTCGAACTCTGAAAGAATGGTCATATCTTTATTCATTGTTCCACAGCTGTGTTTTCGGAGGAGGAAATCTACGGTGGTGATTTTTGTTTCCTCAACAGTTTCAGACCTCGAAGCAGGTCTATCATCA
This sequence comes from Pseudotsuga menziesii, assembly GCA_001517045.1. Classification (NCBI taxonomy): domain Eukaryota; kingdom Viridiplantae; phylum Streptophyta; class Pinopsida; order Pinales; family Pinaceae; genus Pseudotsuga; species Pseudotsuga menziesii. The sequence continues at coordinate 164,123 of LPNX011014819.1, forward strand.
GAAGAGGCTTCCTTGGAAGTCTTCACGAAGGTAAGCTCAATGTTTTAATCTTTATTAATATTTGTTAATAAGTCGTTTAGGGTTTCGATGTTGTCAGTATTTGTTTTTAATTTATTCATTTAGTAAATTTCAGTTTCCTAAGTTTTTTAATTTCAATTTATTATTATTAATGTTGTAGTTTTTAACCTTTTTTTTTCGCTCCATCAAGACAAGATTAAAGGAACATGGTGTTGATATACACCATTGTAGGATCAAGAACTCTGTCGTCGCACAACACTCGTGCGACACCAAGCACCATATATGTCTTGAAAAAATGGAAGTACTCGCAATCGTACCCCACCACTTCAAACGAAAAATAAAATAAGGGAGGCTCTTGAAATTGAAAAATACCCTAACAACTTGAACCGAGATGATGGCCTAAAACTTAATGAATCCTAGAAAACAGTCGTCGAAATCCTTAAAAACAATAACAAGAACTTTAAAAACCTAAGACAAAAAATAACCCATTAACTTTAATCTAAACATTTAAGACAAAAAAAATTCAAATAATATTTAAACTTATAATTAGAAAACACTAGTCAAAAACCTATTTAACAAACTCTAAACAATATTAAAAGACTAAAAAAATTTCCTAAACACTACTTTATACCTAAAACATTCTAAATTCATTAAAAAAAACTCAATTAATAAACCTAATAAATAACAACTTTATTACAAATTAAAATATTTTAAAACTACCTAATTAATTTATCAAAAATATTGACCTAAACAATAATAAAAACATATCTAAAAAGACTAAAAAAATTCCTAAAAACACTACGTTATACCTAAACATTCTAATACCATTAAGAAACTCATTTAATATACCAAACAAATAATAACTTTATTACAAACTAAAACGCTTTAAAACTAATTAATATATTAATATATTAACCTAAACATTAATAAAAACATTCTATCTAAAATTAATTTGAAACAATAATAAATTAAGAAGTAAGAATATAGTAAATCAACAAATTAAGAATAATTAATTTGAAACTTTAACAATAATAAATCAACAAATTAAGAATAATTAATTTGAAACTTTAACAATAATAAATCAAGAATTAAGATAGTAATTAAGAAAAATAATAAACTTTAAATAAACAAAATAATTAAAGAAATTTAAAAAATACAACATTAATAATAAATTGAAATTAAAAAACTTAGGAAACTGAAATTTACTAAATGAATAAATAAATAAATAAAAAATACCGACAACATCGAAACCCTAAACGAGTTATTAACAAATAATAATAAAGATTAAAACATTGAGCTTACCTTCGTGAAGACTTCCAAGGAAGCCTCTCCTGATGATAGACTTGCTTCGAGGTTTGAAACTATCGAGGAAACAAAAATCACCAACGCAGATTTCCTTCTTCTCTGAGAATGCTCATATGTTGATGCATTAGAGTATAAGGGTCTGCAGTCTCTCAGCTGAGGCCCAAGTTGTGGAAATTGAACCCAAGAGATAGAACAATTACACTCACAAAATTGCTAATCAAACATGCAAAATTAACACCAGAGGAGATTGAAATTGGAGCATAACACTAATATGTATTGAATAAGTGTAGAATAGCCAACCTTGTGAAGTAATAGGCTGCTGCAATATATCATTACATGAGAGAATCGAATGCATAAAGATGCCATTCGAAATAGTCAAAAAGTAGACTTACCAAATCTAGTCAAATCCCCCATAGGTGCATAAAGCAGTTTCCAAATCTATGCAGATGCTCACGAATTTGCTAAGTCAAGTGGGCAAGTTAAAGAGGGATGGAAAGACAACTCATACATGCTTTTATTTGGAGAAAAGGAGGAAGGATGACGTGGGCAAAAAACAAGTCAACTACACCTAGTCTAGCTTTTCCTTTTGCCTTAAATCAGAATAAAGCAAGCAACTTTTCAGAAAAAACAGATATGCGCTTTGGAGGATCTGGAATAAAGCAGTCATGCTAAATTGGGTTTCCAGGATGTTTCCCAAGCGCTCCATGACTCAGTTTTAGCATGTGTTGACTTATAGGATGTGTAGAAGGCAACTAGCATAGAATGGAATCTAGGAAACTAGGTAATAAGACAAAAATCATTAAATTAATGTCTAATGTAGGTAACTATGGGTTGATTATTCTAACACCCCCCCTTAAGCCTGACCTTATGAGTAAATATCATAAAACTATAGGGCCTAGCAACAAGGCATAGTCACCCTTTACATACTGCTTGTCCATACAACCAAGGAAAGAGGCAAAAACCAGTGGGAAAATTCTCCGTTAAACATGGAGAGGAAAAACAAAATTTTAAAATCTTGTCATCAATCATGCTTCACAGCATGATCAGCAATCCCCAACAATGATTTGAGATTGCTAAAGGTCTTCTCACAAAAAACTTAACCAAGGAAAGAGGCAAAAACCAGTGGAAAAATTCTCCGTTAAACATGGAGAGGAAAAACAAAATTTTAAAATCTTGTCATCAATCATGCTTCACAGCATGATCAGCAATCCCCAGCAATGATTTGAGATTGCTAAAGGTCTTCTCACAAAAAACTTTGGTGAAGATGACTGCTACTTGTTTTGAAGATGCACAGAAGAGTAGATCAATGGTACCATCATGCACAAGCTGTCTGATGTAGTGCATATGGATCTCAATGTGCTTGGTTCGTTGTCTCTGAACTAGATCATTGCAGATTCGAATGATGCTCTGATTATCACAGTAGATAATGGTTGAAAACTCTGATTCGAAGCCACATTCTCCAAGTATCCCCTGCAACCACAAACATTGAGTTGCTGCATTTACAACTCCTCTATACTCTGCTTCTGTAGATGAGAGTGCTATGGCACTCTGCTTCTTGCTTGACCAGCTGATTGGTCCTTCTGCAAGCATGAACACATATCTTGATGTAGACTTTCGATCTGTGTTGTCACCTGTCCAATCACTGTCAGTAAACTTCATCAAATCAAGATCAGATTTTGCTTTGTAGAAGATCCCATGAGTTCTTGTTCCTTGAACAAAGTTTAGGATCATTTTGGCTAGTCTCCAGTGGATCTCATGAGGCTAATCCATGTATCTCAAAGCCACACTAACTGCATAAGATAGATCAGGTCAAGCGTGTGTAAGATAAAGCAAACACCCAATCAACTGCCTATACAGTGTACTATTTACCATAGGAGAAGAACCTACTTCTTCAAGCTTAACTCCTGAAAAGAAGGGAGTCTTGCTTGGCTTGCAATCTTTCATGTTAAACTTGTTCAGCAAATCCAAAGCATACTTGGACTGATGTGGTTTGATTCCATGTTGGGATTGAGCAATTTCGGGACCCAAGAATTGGCTCAACAATCCCAAATCTGTCATAGAAAATGCATGGTTCATTGCATCCTTCAAGGAGGCAATCTCTTTCTTTGAACTTCCTTTAATCAGAAGGTCATCCACATACAAGACAATAATCATCAAAGAACCATGAATTAGCTTCAAATAGACATTAGGATCAGACTTGCATCGAACAAAACTCGGTGATAGCAAAAAGCCATCAATCTTGGCATACCAAGCCTTGGGGGCTTGCTTGAGCCCATACAATGATTTATTTAACCTGCACACTAAAGATGGATTAGAAACAAACCTTTCAGGTTCCTGCATGTAAATCTCCTCAGTGAGATCTCCATTTAGGAAAGCACACTTACATACATGTGATGCACTTCCCACTACTTAGAAGCTGCAATGGCTAGAGCTAGCCTTATGGAGTCCATCTTTGCCACTGGTGCAAAAGTTTCATTGTAGTCATTACCATGTACTTGTGAGTAGCCCTTGGCTACCAATCTTGCCTTATATTTCAAAGGTGAACCATCAGCATCAAACTTAGTCTTGAACACCCACTTACATTGAACTAGCTTCCTCCCTGGGCAAGATCAACAAGTTCCCAAGTGTTGTTCTTCTGGAGCGAACTGAATTCTTTTTTCATGGTTGTTTTCCATCTTGGATCATGTGTTGCATCTTCATATGTCTATGGATCTTATTCAACCATCAGATAGCACTTCTCAGCAAATAGAGGATCTTTCACACAAAGGGCACTCTCAAATTGAGATCTAGTCCTCCTAGTGTCATTAGGATTTCCGGCTAGTTCCCCAGCTGCATGAATGGTCTTTGCTGCCCATTTTGGTCTTGTAGGACTGTTAGGATCTGCAATCAAATCATCATTATCAGACATATCAGAATCAGCAAACTCATTAGTCTTTCCCCTTACAATCAATGGATCTGGTGGTGAAGAAGACTCTCCAACTTCAACTGCTACTAAAGGCTCTTCTTGGAACTGAACACTTCTTTCAATGAAAGCTTTGTTAGTGCTCAAGTTGATCAGCTTGTACCCTTTTGAATCTTCAAAATACCCAACAAATAGGCACTCTTGGCTTTGGGGTTGTAAAGCCTTCCTCTTTTCAGTTGGAATTCTAGCCCAAGCCTTTGAGCCAAAAATCCTAAAATGGGTCACATCTGGCTTGTGCCCACTCCAAGCTTCGAAAGGAGTCATACCATCAAGCTGCTTATGAGGCACCTTATTCTGGATGTAGGATGCACAGTTTATAGCCTCAGCCCAAAACTTTGGTGGCAAAGTCTTAGCCTCCATCATGCAGGTTGCCATCTCCTTCAGTGATCTATTCTTTCTCTCAGCAACACCATTTTGTTGTGGTGTGTAAGGGATCGAATGCTGCATCTGAATACCTGCATCTTTACAATACTGAATGAACTCAAACTTGACATACTCACCACCATTGTCAGATCTAAGGATCTTGAGTTTCCTCCCAGACTGGTTTCAACCAAGGCTCTAAAGACTTTGAAGAGGTCAAAAACTTTAGACTTATGCTTTAGGAAGTGAACCCAACAATACTTGCAAAAGTCATCTATGAAGGTGAGTGCATATTTGGCTCAACTCATGGACATATGAGGGAATGGACCAGCAATGTCACTATGGATCAGCTCAAGAGGTGCAGAGGTTTTCTCATGACTAGCTTTCTCATACTTGTGCTCTGGGTGTTTTCCTAGGATACAACCTTGACAGAACTTGCATGGGTCTCAATGAGGAAGAGGATGTTTAACAACCCAAGAGCATCATAAATCATGCCCAGCGATGACCAAAACAATCCATTGTCATTCCAACAACCAACTGAGATGCCTGAGCCTTGTCGCCTCTCCCACATGGACAATGCTAGCAAATATGGTCTCCAATATATAAGCACAATAGCAAGATAAATGCCACATTCAAGTAAAAGTTCACATGGTAGCTCAACCAATCACAAGTAATCTCCAATGGCTTCTCTCAAGGTAATTTGTCCATCAAGCAAAGTTCCAAAGAGGGCATGAAGCCACCAATGTTGTCCACTTGGAAGGTCAACTATTCATGTATGTCCACTTGCCAACCAATTAGGCCCAAGACAACTTCAAATGCAAAAACGTCCTCAATAAAGTAATAAAAAAAAGGCCTCAAAGGTGGCTGCTCCACCAAATCCACAAGCAAACTTCCATAAAGCGAGAGATAAACTCTTGTATAAACTTTCAAACAAGGAGACGCTCCTCCTAATGGCACGAAACCTCTCCTAAACTGGCCGTGAATCTTCAAAGGGCTGAATGCTGTCTCAACTAGGCCACAAAAACTGTAGGGCATCACCTTATCAAGCTCAATTTTCCAGCTGTTTGGAATCTTTTACATCACAGGGAATTTGTTTCAGGGTTGCTGCCACATGAAGTTATGCCCAGAATTAGTCCAAACTAAGAGATGATGCCTGCTGCTGCTGTTCTTGTCCACAAAACATGCCCAGGAGTAGATACAAGGCTGCTCTCTGCTGGTTAAGATGTCAGAACAGGGCTTTTTTCCTACTGATATAGTGCCTGGAACTGCCCAGAATGGAGGAAATATCTCTTTGCTGCTGATTTATAGGTTTGTTTGCTGCCTTCATCCATTTTTTATGATTAAACAATGTCTGTTTTTGCCCAGAATCACCCCTTTAGGGCTGCTTGCCTTTAAAACCATGCCCAAGCTACCTCAATCTGCCCTGAACTGTTATAATTCATGGCTGTCATGACTGTTTTAGCAACAGATTTTGCCCAGAATTCAGATTTTGATGATTTGGGGTTGAAAAATGGTTGTTTGATGACTGCTGTGGCTCAGGTCTAGGGCTGTTTCATGCCCAGACCTGCATTTTTTAGATACAGGACTCAAATTTAGGGCTGTTTAACACATTAAACACGGCTCAGAATTTCTTCATACATCCTTTTCTCATGGTGAAAACTGAAAAGTGCCCATATCTGAGAATGATATGGTTTCATAAAGTTTTATTACTGGTAGGTCCTCACAAACTGCCCAGAATACCCTCTAATGTGCCCAGTACTCTAGGATGGAGAGCTATGATGTTGTTCATCACTGTTTTAGGGCTGCAAGAACCATATTTAAAAATCAGGCTCATTTGATGTTGAAATACAGCATAGAACCCAAGATGGAGGCTGATTACCTCTGAAATTATGCCCAAATCTAGGAAATTATCCTTATCATCTGCAATAAAGTGCCCAGATTACCCGAAGGCTGATCTTGACTGCTGCTCCATGAGTTCTCTACTGCTTAAAGGCTGTTTTGAGGCTGTACTACTGATTAGGGCCACTGCTTAGGGCTGTTACAGCGGCCTGATATGATACAAAAACAACCCAGAACTGCTGATCATGCCCAGGCCTGCTTTAAAATGGATTGTCATGCCATTTAACCTTCCAAAAACCGCCTATAAATGCTGTCATGTTCTCAGATCTCCCTGTTATGCCTCAGATTGTCTGAAGTGTGCCCTTTAGGATGAACCAAAGTGAGAGGGTTTTTTCTCATTGTAAAAGGCCAAGTCTGGGCTTTCTTATGTAAAAGTGTTGGTCTAACGGGGCTCAAAACCCTTGGTCTAGTCATGGCAGGTACTCTTGGTTCTCATTTCAAGGAGTGCTATCCTAGTGGCTCTACTGACTACCCCTTGATGAGCAGAAGTCCCTCATCATGTTGGGCATATATGCCCTGGGTAGGTGTCTAGTGCACCTTGGGATGAACCCATTAGGACACAAGGCTCAAGGGCTCCCAACCACACTTGTGTTTACGTTATGTAGAGGTTATCGTGCTTGTAAGAGTTGTCATATCTGCCTTAGCACACCTCATCTATGCCCACTTGGACCTCTCTTTTGATGTATTACCGCTCCTCTTGGTCTCCATGTGCAAAAATGATGATGACATCATCCTTTGAAGAAGGCCTTACCTTGCTAAAACAGAGGATGTTGAGGGAAAAGCACACCGTTGGGGTCAGTTTGAGCATGATGTCCTCCTTTAGGCTCAACATATCACTTGGTTGAAGCCATTTGCATCATTTTGTTGTTATTTTGTGTCACTCTGTGGTTTACTCCCCGGTTTCAGGTGACAAACCCTAATTTTGAAATATTTTATCTTTTAATAAGATAGGCTCTAAAGTTAAAGAGGCTAGGTTGCTCCATATAAATAAAGAGCACCTCCCTCTCATTTGTAACAAAGGAGAGGGTTCAAACTTCAAATATGATCTTATTACTTTTGCTCTTGTTCTATTGGAGATTCTAAGGCATGCACACCTCTCTCTTTGGCATAATTTTATTGGGATGAAGGTTGGATGATGAAATTTCTAAGGTATTGCTATCTCTCTAGGTTGATCCATTGAATGGTTGTTATAACTCAAAGCTATGGAAAGACCTAAGACCTCTCTCTTGCTATTTTCTTGTGGATGCGGTAAAATCTTTTAATTTTCTTGTTTGGTGTTGCTCTGGTGCACCTTAAGCAAGGCAAGTTAGGGTTTTGCTTGCATCTTATCAATTTTGTTTGAAGAGTAAACCCTTTAAAGAGCTCTCCGTAGTCGACCCTTGGAATTCATTGTTTGCCCTAATTAGGTTGAGGCTACTTTGACCTATCTAGGGTTATTAATCTTTGCCCTAATTTGGAAATATTTAATTGTCAAATTGAGAAGGGACATTAACCTTGATCTCTTGTTTCCCTAGGGTTAAGGACTAAGGTCTAACCCCTTCTCTTCTTCATTTTTTATCCAATTATGTTGTATATATTACAAAACAATACAAAAGAATATATAATATTTGGAAAAGCCCTAAAAATATAGAAAAATTATATCTCAAAAAATATCATGAATTTTGGAATTGTGCTCTATTGGAAAAGTGTACCTAGTGGGTTTCCTAGTCGATCGTCAATGGTGTCCCATTCCTATGGTTGAATTGAGAATTATACCATGTTTTGTGTTATCTAAGGCATTTTTCAGATCTTGTATAGCAGGTACAGCAGGTACATCAGTCAAATCAGCAAGCTTTGAAGGCCTAAAATGCAAGGAAAAAGCTTAATGTTGACCCCTAGAGCATTGGACATCCATAGGAAAGTTTGAAACGGGTCCATCACCTATTTGAGGGCTGGTTAGAGCTTAATCCAGATCTGGTTAAGAACTTTCAAATCTGATTTAAGGCTTCTTTTCACCCTCTTCAAACATGTTACTTGTCCTAACCCTCAAGGTATATCTTATGTGGTAAGTTGGCATTGTTTTCGTTAGTTTTCATCCATTTTGTGAAGTGTTATTCACTGCTGAAATTCATATCAGCAGTAAGATATTGAAGTTATCTATCTTAAAATTCATAATAAACTGTTGTAACTCCTTCCTCTCACCTAGTGTCATTATATGTTTCATTGTGGACTCCATAAGGCATTAGTCTTATCCAAGAGGTTGTGTGTGAAGGGTATTTGTGTTATTGGAATGATTGTAATTATTATTTGTCAATGTTAGGGACTCCCCCTTGGTCTTAGGAGTTGACCTAAAGTGTTGAGAAGTTGGGCTATGGTGACTTTGGGTGCTAGCTTCTCCCATGCTTACTCTCTTTGCACTAGGATCCATGACCTCGATCAAAGGTGCTAATTTAAGTGGTAACATTTTTAGACACCATTGCAAGAGACAAAGTTCTCATTCCCAAAAGATCTAGTATAATTGACGCATTTACTTGTTTTGTACTTTGGTAACTTGGTAGGTCTCATCTGGCGACTCCAACTCAAGAAAATAAAAAAAAAGTACCTTACCAGAGAAAACCCGCAAGATTTTGAAGACTAAATTGTGACATGTGTTGCCACCAGATATGCACCTCGAGGTAACATGGTAGAAATCTTCTAGCCACTGGGGGTGTCCTTGGGGGCAAGTCACGAGTTGAGATACTGTCACTCAACACTCAACTTCTCCGTCTAGGCCAACTCCTAGCAAAGCCAAGGGGGGTGGTCCCTAATAAAGAAAAACTAAGGCTTTAAGCTACGTAACGAAAATGAGAATTAATCTAGGAGTTCGAAATGAATACTGAAACAAGAGAGACCAACAACCATGTATTTAAAGTAGCAACAAGTAATATGATTAACCATGACATAGATTTGATTTAAAAAAAGATTGTGATAGACCACTACCAAAAGGGGAAAATGGTGTCTACTAAAAGAAAATGTTGTGCAATGCTTCTTGGTCAATTTTACTAATTATGGATGAGTGGATTACGGGAAGGGGGTTCCGATACACTGTGAAGTACAAGGAACAAAGTCCAGATTTGCCCAGTGTGGTTCTACACAAGAATAAAGGCTAGATCGGAGTCGCGGGGGTGTGTCCAACACTGACACCAAACAAGGGTGTAGCCTGACGGATTCCCACGGTCACTAACTAGTTGTTCCCTTCTCTCTGTGAAATTTTCCCACAAAAGACAAAGGTGAGACGTCGGATCCACCTGTTGCCGCCTAATTCACACTTTAAGACGCAGGAAAGTCACAACCTGCTATGTGTGTCCTTGGGGGCAAGCGAGAGCTGGGGACCACTGTCACCACAGTCTACAGCTCCTCCGTTTAGGCAAGATCCCAACAGAGCCAAGGGGGGTAGTCCCTATGGAAAGACTATGTTCCAGGTTTATTAATTAATTGAAGGTTAATTAATGGGATCTTTTATTAAGATTTACAAAACTATAAGACCAGTGCCTATACTAAATGGAGTCAAAAGATACAATGTGTCTTTATAAAAAAGAAATGTTAATCTACGATTAAATTATGGGTTCAGTGTTTAATAAAGAAATATAAGGATAAACAATATGATTATAAACAGCAATGAAATAAAACAATTGTATGGACAAATGAAATAAACTTGCGAAATGGCAGAAAATCGTTATGAATACAGATTACTAAACCAGCAGTGAATTTAAATATGAAAAAAGATTTAAACAGTTAACATCCACCACATGCTCATTTACGGAATCGAAAATAAATAAATGTGCTGAGAAATAAAATGCTGGAAGTAAAATTGTAGTATTGTATTGTAGTAAAAGAATGCTTGAAATAAATGTATTGTAGTGCTTGCAGTAAGACGAAGTGAAAACGATTGTAGTAAAAGAAGTAATCTGTGTTTGTAGGGCGTTTTGCAATGCTTCTTGGTAAATTTTAATAAATTTTAATTAGAGTTGTTCTTCTTGAAGTTAGTTTTAGATCCGGTGGTGTGACTACCCCGATCTAGTTCTTCTCAAACCGAAGAAAGATTGCTGTTGTGCTCAACAGGTGGGAGCAAAGCCCACCCCTAGCTCACACGTCAATCCCCAATGGCCCGGTGCTCACAAGGAGGACGTCAAAGCGCCTAGAGACTGTCCCCAGCCTACTACCCCTTGCAGCTTCCGAGTCACCGTTTTTAATCAGCTTAAAAATCTCTAGATGGATGCCTATTAAACTAGGACTTCCTCTTCCCTGGTCGTATCTCGGAGTACCCCGGAGGGTGATAACCGAGTAGAGGAGCAGGATGTTGGAAGTTTTTGTTGGTAAATTTTAAAAGTAAATTTTAATATTTGATGGTTAATATGCAAGGTTTATTTTAAAAATGACGAATAAGAACTTGGGAAATAAATTGTTTGATTGTAGATTGTAGTACAAGAAAATGAAAGTTAATCTAATTACCTAAGCCCCCACTTACCCTGTTTTTCATATCCAGCTTGAATTCCCTAAAGGGAGATGACAAGTGGATAGAGGATACACAGTTTGGATGGGTTGTATGATTACTTTGACAGAAAATAAATTTTGCATAAGCAAGAAAAGAACTTAAGCAAAAATTAACCTACTTCCTACTCTACTTCCTACTCTATTTATTATAGATTACAAAAGCTTATAAGCTTTGCAGAATGCCCCAAGAGACTCTCTTTGGGGTTTACAATAACAGAAAAGTTTGAGAGAAAAAGTTGAGGAATGGAACCCCTTTTATGCCGGTTGAAACTTGAGGAGATTTTATGTCTTTTAGGGAAGCAATTCTTCTTTGAAGAAGAAAAACCTGTCAAAAACCAGCGAGATACTTTTCGCTGCAAATCACATAAAACACCTAAAAAGTGTTGTTAAAAAATTTAATACAAGATTTACAATTTTTACATAAAAAAATCTGAGCGAAAGTATGACAGAAATATGAATAATATTTATCAAAGAGGTATGCAATAAGTTAATCCCAAAGGAACTTGCGTTCAGCTCTAGAGATTGGATAAACCAATTCAGACCGACTTCATTCACCGCAGATGCGGATCAATTGATACCACAAGTATTTGAGAAAAGAGCTATTTTTGCATAGAGCTCACAGACTGACTGGAAACTGAGTTTCCAGCCACCTAAATAACACTAAAACAGCAGAAATAACAAGTTAAATTAATATATATGAGGTTAGGGCTTTAAAACAAGGTTTATATTCACTAAACAGTGAATATAACCCTGTTTAAAACTAGCTGAAAGTAGATGGCCGAATTGAAATTGTTGCCAGAATGATGTTTCTTGAAGAAATTTCTTTGCTTGGATAACCTGCAATACAAACTATGCCTGCAAAAAATTGTACTTCTAGAGATGAACACCTAATACTTCCTGCAAAACACTTTGTGAGAAATATCAGATCATTCACAAAAAAGAATAAAAATACTTCTATTCTTTAATCTCTCCACAAAACACTTTGTGGAGAGCTAACTAGAAAAACACAACAAATGCAAACAAAATAAATACCAGGTTACCTCAATACATGTAGATCATGAAAAGTTGAAGCACAATATTCCTCCAAAGAATTTTATTAAAATAGCCCAGCTTGGGCAAATCTTCAATACAAGGTAGCAAGAATATGAGAGTAAGAAGAGAAATTCCGGCAGCATAACAATAACATAAGAGATGGTTTCAATGAGGGAGTGAGACCCTCATTATATAGTTGAGGCCAACCCTCAACCCTTTGAAGCTCAATGGTTGAGATTAGATCTAGATCTACGGTTTAATCTCCACCTCTAGATCTAGGTATTTGACATTCTATTTCTCTCAATTAATCTCCACCATTAGATTAATTTTTAATCAAAGGCTGGGAAGCTTAATCTATGTCTCCAATAATAATAGCCTTTGGATCTAAGTCAAAGACCAAACTTCCACCATTAGATTAGCCTTTTGGTAAAATGGAAAAATCATAGAGAAGGCCCACTTAGGCGCCCTTCTAAATATAGTGGAAAATCCCCAAAAAGAATGGCAAAACGTGAGCCCCCACCAACTTAGCGCCCCTCTAAAACATTAGCGCTTCATTTAAATGATGGGCGTCCTTTTAATAGTGTAAAACGTGGCCTCTAGAGGTAGCGCTCCTCCAAATTTGATGATAGCGCTCTCTAAAATAGCGCCCACCTCCAAACAAAACGTGGGCCTCCTCTAAATAAACGTGAGCCTCCTCCATTGTGTAGTTAGCGCCCTCTATTGTGGTCTAGCGCTCCTCCAACTTTGGCGTGGGGTCACTTTATGTTAGCGCCTCTATTAACTCTAGCGTGGGTCCCTTTAAATGCTTGCGCCTCCAAACTAGCATTGACTTTTTGTAATGTAGCGCTCCTCTACATTTGACGTGGGTCCTTTTCATTGTCACGCCCTTTCTACATGCTTTGGTAGCGCCCTACCTTCACTTTAGCGTGGGCCTTTATCTTTAGCATGAGCGCCCACTATTTATGGTGGAGGTTTTATCTTGGACTTTAACTCTAGCCATTACTTTTGACTTGGCCAATTGCTCCATAAATAAATTATTTAACCTTTAGACATAGGTTAAATTTAAATTCACCTTAGATAA
>LPNX011014819.1:178066-188328 GCA_001517045.1 Pseudotsuga menziesii
ACCCTTAAGGGAAATTAGTTTTAATTAAATGTGAGTGTTTGAATTAGATGTGGAGCTTTATTGAGTGCAACGAATCTTGTTTCTGGTTGTTTCAAAGCTCAGGCAAGTCTGTGATGGACAAGAGCATACACAGAGGTTGTGCAAAATATTTGTTCATTAACTGGGAAGTAGAAAAGAACTTGCAAAACAATAAAATGAGATGTGAGCTAATTAATCTAATGACTAAGAATTTATTTTCCCTTACTCGAGCAAGTTCTTCCGGTACTTCAAGAATACATAGTCAAATGTTCGTTTCTTTTATTATGACATAAAACGACTTGAAAGAAATTAGTTAAAAAAAAACTAAGAAAAGAAACTAAAACTAATCTAATGTTAGCAGCTAAAATAATAATACAAAGCAGAAAAGCAAACCATAAAATAGATGACACAAATCCCCCAGGGGGGATGGGGTGTGGGCACTAGGTAGCCTGCTTACTTTTCCTTTATTACTTTTACAAATTAAAGGTGGATGCCTTTGGTCCTTATAGGTCTAGATCCAAAGGCCTTATAGGTTTCAGAAATGAAGCAAGATTGAGGTATATTGCTTCAGGAGGACTTGGATGGCCTGGATCTTTGATTTTCCAGCAACACTTCCCCTTGCCCTGGCAAGAAAAAAGTAAAACCAGCCACCTGTTTATGCACCAAATGTGTCAAAGAAAGCATTAAAAGCATAAAATACTAAGTACTTGAAAGATGGAAAATAAGCATAAGTACTTAGACAATCTAGATCTACTCAAAATGAATCATGAACAACTAGATCTAGCAACATACTTAGATAAATCAGCTCTTAAATATTCTTTTCGAAAGCAAACTAATTTACTTAAGCATGTACAAATGTAACTTGTTATCACCAACCTTGTAGTTGCCTGTGTGAAGTGGATCCAGGATGGATGGTAGAGGGACAATCAACTAAGGAGGTGGAACCAAGACTGCCTAAACTCCAAAATGGATGGTTGTCACGCCAATCAAGGCAGTCTTTGCTTTATGTTATCTAAGTCCAAGACAACAACGGTGGAGACCCAGATCTACTCCCGACAAGAGAGATCAGACCTAGACACCAGATTAGATCAAGTAAGCTTGAAGTACGTAAAGTGTGAGATAATTGGAGACTCTAGATCTACAGAGGATGTTACTAAGTGGACCAAGGCTTTGGATATAGGTTTCGATTGTATGAAAGTTGATCCGAAATGCAACCAAGGTGACCTATAGGGGGGAAACTAGATCTAGGCTTGGAGTACTAGCAACTGATGGAGATAACCACTGCCTTGGGAAACGTAACCAATGCAGAGTGAGGAAGGACAGAGCTGGGACTATCTAGTACCCAAGGGATAGACTCAGTGAGAAATATGACAAAATCAAAGTGCCTAAGTCATCAAGTAAAAGTCAGATTTCAAGGAAAATAGGCCAAAAGAGGGCTAGCGCTAGGGTTGGTGATCAGTGCCTGTTGGGCCTTGGGCAATGGAGTCAGTATCTACCCAGCGTTGGAGTGAACCCACCTAGGGTATGCGGCATGCCTTGGTCTATGGACCCAGATAAGTGTTGGCTCGAAAAATTCAGTTTGCAGGGGAAATCAGCAGAAGGAGGGCTAGCGTTAGGGTTTGGAGGGATAGATCCTCAGATCTAGGACAATCTGGGAGGCATCATCTTAGCGTTGGGAGGAGAAATGGGATGTGGATGACCTGATCTACAAACCCAAGTTGAAAAAATGCAGAAAAAGATCAGATCCGGAAAAGTCAAAAAATGACTAGGAGTGCTAAGGTGTTGAAAGTCAGTTTCTTAGATCTAGGGCCACCTGGCAGTAACTAGCTCAGCGTTGGAGGTGTTTTGGAATGAGGAGGACCCGATCTACAAACCCAAGTGGTTATTTTTCGGAAAAAGTCAGATTTGGAAAAGGTCAAAATTTCAGTGGCGGGCGTTGGGGTTTTAACAGTCAGTTTTTCAGATCTAGGGCAAACCAGCAACCTTTTGGATAGCGTTGAAGATGAAATGGTGAGAGGGATGCCCGAACTACAAAACCCAGCAGTGGTTTGTCCAAAGATCGAACGGTTCCCTGATTAAGTATTTTTGGATTTTTTAAATCTTTTGGAATTTTCAGTAAATTGAAGAAAAGCATGTACAATGGATTGAGATCATCGAAGAAAAGAACCAACCTATTGATCTTACCTGGAAAACCTTGTAGATGCCTTGATGATAATGATCCCTGCCATCTCGTTCAATTTGAGAAGCTTGAAGCGAGTTCTATGTCCAGTGTTTGCCAGACGAAGTCAATGCGCCCTCTCTCCTGCACAACAAACGTCAACCATATCAGATTTGTTGCCACATGAGAAAAAAGCTAAATGCTACAGAAAAATAGCAAGAGAAAATCATAGATCGCAATGACACTAATGAAAACCCCCTGATAAAAAACGAAGACAATCCAAGCAAGTTGAGGTCCCCCTGCAAAAACGCCCAAGCTAAAGTCGTCCTCCTGTAGACAAGACAATGATCCCCGAAAAAAATATAGATCTCATAACAATTTCTCGAATGCTAGGAAGCAAAAGACTTTCCAATCACCATCTAAGAACATCAGATGCAAAGGAGATCCAAGAAAATATCCACAAGAAAAGTTTTCTATTATCCAGATCCAAGAGCCAAAGACCCCTTACAAATGAGAAGCTCTCTCCTTTAAATAGAAATGAGAGAACCAAAATCCTAACAACTTTCAAAATGAGTGGCTAAGATTAAAAGATATAAATGTTCTAATCAATGGTTGAGATGAGCTCAACATACAATACATGGATCAATATAACCATAAAGTACCAAAGTGGACTAAATCACCCATAAAGAGGGTACCCCACTCAACAAGAAATAAATGAAGCACATGGTGGGTCCATGGAGTGATAACTATCTCTGGATGCCCCATGGCACAATAAAATAATATAATATTTTAATTTTTTGACTTTGTGCCTCCTTGAGGAAATCGTGAGCCTCCCAAAAACTCCAGAAAATAATATAAAAATGCCCAAAAAATAGGTGTGGGCCCAATCAGATGCTGCAACTGCTGGAGAAGGTGCAAAGGACATCACACTCATCCCATGTCATTTCCTTGCTTCAGTTGCCCAAATCGATTTCTTCAATAGTCATTTAATCATTTTTTAATCTGCCTCGAGAAACGTGAACCTGCCAAAACAGCCTCCTAGGATGCCTACATTGTCAAACTGAGCCCACCAAGCTCTCTAGGATGGGGGTACTATGGTACAATCAAGTGGTTGCACCTCCTATGCCACATATAGCACCCTAGGAGATCCAATAAAAACATCTCTCTGCTCAAACACATCATCCAGTGAAGCAAAACTGCATCAAAAGGGTAAAATGAGCCTGATCATCTCTGCAAGTGCCCGGAACTGAAAATAAGCTATCTCACTAGAGTCGAAGAGTCCAAATCCATCTAGGATGCATACTCATACCCCTACCAGGTCTCTGCCTGATCATCAACAATATCCAATAGACAATATAATCACCTGTAAATGACCAGATACCAATAATATAACTCAAACTACCATCCATCTGCTGCAAGTGTTACAAGGCTAAGACATGCTCTACAAATCATTTAAGTAACATTCATAACAAGTAGCAGTCACCTCACTGGCGGTAAATCAACCAAATACATATATAGGGTTCTATTTATTATTACTCAGACTAGACTTTTAGGACTATACTCACTTCATAGTTGTAGTCAATTTGCTAGTGAGGGGTGAAGGCTAAAATTGACAAGGCTAGGGTAAAGGATGACTACCAACTTAACATCATGACACTTTGGATATGGAAAGGGAATACTCACTATAACCACATGCCGGACAAACAACAACACAGGGAATGGCAGTGCCTCACAAAAGGTTGAGTTGTTCAAAGAGTGCTTATTCAACTTAGGGATCATGTCTACATCAAGTTTGATCCAGGTTCATTAGGACCATCAATTTTATTTCCATGGCCTTTTTGGCCTATATGACCTTTTGGGGACTTCGCCAGTGCTTAAAAGCACAGCTAACTGGAGCTTTCATCCAGGACATTCAAATTTATAAGGTCAGCAATATTTGGATATAGCATATATTTAACCATTGCTTTTGGGACCTTTTCTTATACCCTTCACGGAGTATTTTAGCATTTCATTGCTCTTGCCCTTTGCTCGTATATGTTAAGAAACACATTTTAGAACTTACATTTTCCATGGGCGCATATATAAACATTTCCAATACAAGTAGTACATGAGCTTTCAGTTTTACCAACAACATCTCAAGTGACTAGGGGGAGTTCAGCACAGTGCCAAACATTGGGACAACCGACCAGAATGATTTAGGCATACAATCCAACTCACCAAAGGCAAGTTCTGTCACCAACTCAAAGCCGAGACACAATATAAACAGGGAGGTTTGTCCAACAAAGGTTCTAGCGGGGAAAGGTCCTCCATGCCATAAGTCAAGTAGCAAGTCGGGTTAAAAACAAAACTGGAAGGTAATGGATGGGTGGAGACAGTGAAGGATGAACCCAACACTAGCAAGACAAAGAATGGTGGGAATGACTACCTCTATTCTCCCTAGGGAGGATAAAACCAATGAGTATAGATCAAGAACTTCCAAGTCTAAGTAAGGACACCAATACATAATACAAATACATCCAAGTCCATATATTTATGACTGCCAGATCATGATACTAAATGCTAGTAAATGTCACAAAGATGAGTATAAGAGCAATGATAACCATAACACAATAAAATAAATGCTAAGTCATAACCATGCAAATAATCCATCTGAACCATCATCTGTCCAATGAGAAAACACTAGAACCAATCTGGGCATCACTAACTGCTCTGCAAATGACTGAATGGCTACATCAGTCCTCGAATCTGAGTGTCCTGAGACTCAATCCTGACATGGGAGAGTATAATAGTCCACTAACAAAATAATGATTCGTCAAAACTGTTCATCTCAGCATCTCATATGTGAGAGATCTGGCTGAAAAATGTACTTTATCTGAAAAATAGAATATGGTAGCCTGGCCACTATATATGTGATAACATAACTGTAACCAAAGAAAGTTTTAATTAAGACAAGAAAGGAGAGAAGAAAAGGAGATCCCAAGCCCGAATGTCCAGATCTATGGAATCCAGTAGTAGGAAGCGGAGGGACTATGTCCTTCTTAGGAGTGATTGAAGGATGGGAAAGTCAACCAAGATCAGGCACTCCATCAAGAAAGGAAACTTGCACCACTAACAAATCTTGCAAACAAGAAGGATTAAATTTGGTATTTCTACAAACAGAGATTAAAAGAGCATAAGTATAACCGACTACAGTCTACTACTCCTAGATCTTTACAAGCAGAGTGATAGTAAATGAAATCAAACTAGAATCATCTACCCTACAAGTTGATAACAACTTTCTCCAAGGCTAGATAAATTGCCTCAAGAAGCAAAGCAAAAGCCATAATACAGTTATCTCATATACCAGTGACAATAATCATCCACACACTAATATGACACACCATGGACCTCCAAAGTCTTTCTATTCATAAAATATTACATTGTTACAAGTACAAATCTAAGCAGCGTTTTAGTCCTCTCTCACCATGATAAAATAAGAGATCTTGAGCCTGCTTAAATAGCGAACTGAGACCCTAGGGGAGGCGCATTGCTAATTGGGAGTAGAGGGCGAGTTCTTTGCTTAATTGGAGGGATTGATGTTGAGTGGATCTTTGGGGATGGGTGCCACCTCTCACAAGGTGCACCCTCCCTCTTTGGGATAATCTCCCAACAAATAACATACTGCCACATCGAGAAATGTGGCCCCTCTTAGATTGCAATCAAGGATTTGGAGCTCCAGTTAAGTGGATATGATTGCCAGTTAACTATGCCGCCACTCCGGCTAGGTCCCAGACATGTTAAAATTTATTTAGGAATGTTGATTTTTTGTTTTTTTTAGTTAAGTTGCAGGAGACATTGGTCTGGCATTGTTTCATTGTCGGAAACTTGTTGAAACTCTGAAACGCGTATGGTACTTGATGGAAACGCATTTTCGTTCGTACAAAATGTGTTTCTCTTATGGGAAACGCGTCTATATGAACGAAAATGCATTTCCCTCGTGTTCCCTCTCTTGTACGGCATGTTTCCCCTCAAAAAAGCTCATCGCTTGAAAAATTGGTCCGTCACTTAGAAGTTGAATTGGAAATACTTCTTCCACTCTATATTCTACCGTTGAGCGTGCTTCTTGTTCTATTTTTTAGGAAGACTATAAATATGAGGATGACTATTAGTCTGAGCTCATGTTTTACTTTTATTTCTATGTTAGTATGTTCATTGTTCACAGTTTGATACATTGTACTTCTAGCCTCATACATAAAGGCTAATTTTGGATATATACTATATAGTCTCTCTTATAATGGTTGTGTTTGGATATTACTACTTGCATGAATGAAATGATATAGACTTGGGTTCATGACTAAAATGTGATGTTACATGTATGATTTAAATTTTATCTATATCATTTTGCATCTACCACATGTCAATGTTGCTTGCAACTAATTGTAATTAATAATTTATGGTTTATGTTTTATAATAATTTAGTCCTTGCCCATATATATATATATATACAAGTCACTTGACACGGGGATTCGAGTGTCCGACATGGACACGATGACCCCCGGAATCAGGACACGTAGGACACGTTATATAGATAGATAGATAGATCAGTGTTACAAATATCGCCGATATATCGGCAACATCGCGATATATCGCGATGTTAACTCACTGGCGATATATCGGCAATATATCGCCCCGATATTTTCTCGATTTTTTTTGGCGATTTTTCCCGATTTTCTCGCGATATTTGCCGATTTTATCACGATATTTGCCAATTTTTGCCGATATTTGCCGATTTTTCAAATATACTGTGATTTTTTTCTTTTTTTGTATTTTTTATTTTGCCGATATATTGCCGATGTTTGCCGACATTTTTGCCGATAAATCCGATAATTTCTTTTTGGACCCTTGGCGATATATTCGCCGACACGATATTTGTAACACTGAGATAGATAGATATTAAAAATATAGACATATAGATCCAAATTTTTACAAATATTCAATAGTAATCAGAATCAAAGCACATTTAACATTAGTAATTACACATTTACAAATCAGTAATCACAATGAGAATATGAGACACGTAGATAATTCATGATACTCATGATAGTCATAGATCAAGATGTCAATACTCAAGAGTCAGAACCATATTTCTCATTTAGTCATCAAAATCAAAATGTATTACATAAATGTCGGAATGCCACTGGAAAATGCCAAATAGACTAATAGTAATAGTAAATACAAAAAGCGGTAGATCAAGATGGAAGAATGAAGAATCTCACTACCTCAATAGTCCTCCTCCATGCCTAAATCAACAAACTCATCACTGCTCTCTTCTTCCTCCTCCTCCTCCTCTCCACCCATCTGAGGATCAAGATCTGCTAGTGTGGAGAATGACCCCTCCATTGGATCACTATCATCAAACGTCACCAGCTCTAGCACTGGATCATTAAGATCCAGGTTGGCTAATGCCAACTCAGTACTGTTGTCTAAACCCATATCATTAGGAAAGACATCCCACATCTTTGTCTTTCCCTTCACCCACTTGTCCTTCTTCCTATAAATAAGATGAAGGTTGGTGTGCACATACACCATTGTCTCTGCTCTGGACTGCTCAATCCTGCTCTTCTTCAAACTGTACAAGTTCCCATATGTGCTCCAATTCCTCTCACAACTAAAGGATGATGTAACTTGAGAGATGATCCTCAAGGCTAGCTTATGTAGAAGAGGGCATGTTTCCCCATGATTTTCCCACCAATTATAGGGCTTCTTTACTCTTTTGTCTCCTACCACATCATAGACTCCAAATCTCCCAGTAGCAGTGGAAAACTCTACAAAGCCCTCCTCCACCTCATCAAGTAAGTCTCTATCCTAAAATAGCCGCCTAAATGTTATCTTCCTCCCCTATGAAATCTCTCCATCCATGTGAGGAGGGACTTTGTGTGAAGGCCCACCATTGAGCCACTCTTGACTGTAGAACTTGGGGTTCAAAGAGTGGGCCAAGCAATGCAAAGGTGTGCAATTCTTATCCCACCTGGAGATAAGAATATCCTAAATGGTGGACCATAAGTTCTCTGCCAATGTCTCATACTCGGGACACACATTCTCCGTAACAATGATCATCATGGACTCAATCATGGAATCACACCCCTCATAATCATCAACTAGGATGGGCTGGTCCGTGTCTGCAAACCGCAACAAAGAAATGAGTGGCTCCATGATCTTAATGGTAAGATCCACCCTCTCCCACCAAACATCATCTAATACCATGTCCTTCACCTTTTTTGAAGCACTTTGATCCGTCTTTCTCTAGACAGACCAATACTTTGAAATCACCATAGACCCAAGAGCGGTTTTGACCTCCCTCAACCTCTTATTCATGATGAATGAGGAAGCAAACCGAGTATCTGCAATCTTCAGCGATGAAAGATGTGTGTACTCTTTGTAGATGGTGAGGGAATTTGTGTGGTTTTGTACAGAATTACGGATATGGTGTGCATCCTCAATAATGTTGTCAATCCATGTCACATCTGAAGTAATGGATTTGAGTGCTAAATTCAAGGAATGGACGATGCAAGGTGTCCAAAAAACCTGTAAGAGCAATAAAAGCAAGTATAAATGACTCTACAACACTAACAACTCAAATGATTAAAATGGCATTTCCCTTAGATGAATCTTGTGTTAAATGAAACAATGAGCAAATTAGCAATGAAAGGTCCAAAATGAAAATACCTGTGCATATTTAGTTTCCACAATCATGTCAACGGCCTTGCAAACAGGTGCATTGTCCATGATGATTTGTACACAAGAATCAACACCTACTTCTTCAATGATTTTGATGAATAACTCACCCATAAACTGTGCATCCTTGTATTTCCCAAGAGCATCCATTGCTTTAAAGAACACCGGTCCATTTTGGGAAGATACCATGAAATTGATGAGTGGATGGCGTGTTGGATCCGTCCATCCATCAGAAACAATACTCACTTTGGATGAGGGCCATGTTGATCTAATTGGCTCAAGAATTTTATCCACCTCCTTCTTTTCCTCAACCAACAATGTGGTTCTAAGCTTCTCTGAACCAGGAGGCACATAACCAGTTGGAGTTTGTTCAATCAGACTTCGACGCATCTCAATAAACAATGGTGACCGTGCAACATTGAATGAGATGGAGTTGAGGTAGAAAAAGAATGCAATGGTAAGGTCCACCTCTTCCCGCGCCTCTTATTGGAAAATCCTGTCCATTGGACCACTTGAAGATGGCCTCTTTCTTGTTAGATATGTATCATCTCTACTAGGTGGAAATGGAGGCCAAATGCTAGAGGGTTTCCTCTTTCTTTTTCTTTCTTGTTGCCGCTACCTTGCCTAAGCCTTCTTGATCCTCTTTTCTCATATACTTCCTTTGGGTAACACTCACTGCTTTACATGAAGAAATCCCATGAGAAGGAAGGGCCAACAAATGGCCCTTAACTTGGTAGCATGTGCTCTTAAACTCATTGTTGCAAAAATTGCAAGTCCAAAAAACATTGCCTCCCCCACTTAGCTATGCCCCAGGCCCTTCTTTCCTTGTCACATACTTCCACAAAGGGTATTTTTTCTCTTGGGCTTGTTGTCTTGCTAAAACAGGGTTTAATGGAGCATGAGCTCCACTAGCAGCAGATGGAACACTAGCAGGAGGACTAGAATAGCTTGTGCTTGGAGGAATACGAAGGGATACAATAGATGGGGGATTTCTCCCTTTCCTTTGCCCTTTAGCTCCTGCCCTAGCTAATTGAGACATTGTTCTTCTTGTTTGATGGTTGAGCTTGCAATCCACCCAACAAAATCCACCCTCGATGCACTTGGAAATCATTCCAAATCCTTCAAATCTTCTTCACCTGCACAACAAACACACTTTAGAGCCCTCTCCACAATTGTAAATGATGAAAAGAATGTGAAAATTTTGATTTAAAGCAAGCTCGGACGCCTTTTCCGCGGAAAACGTGTCCTGGACTCCAAACACATTGAACACAGTGAGGGACACGCGTGTCCGACACGCTCTGACAGGGTGTCCGTGTCGGACACACGGCCACAGGACATGTAGGCCCTTAAGAACGTGTCTTGTAACTTATAT
>LPNX011014819.1:189351-348155 GCA_001517045.1 Pseudotsuga menziesii
TTTCGAGAGAATTTTAATTTTAGTGATAAATAATCACTCAAATACACTCTCAAAAGTGGGTTTTGGGGTATAGTGGGTGCTCTGAGTTAGAAAACAAGCACCCGCATGGAAAATGTATCCCCCTAGCCACACTTTTATGACACTTTGAATTTTTACCATTAAAACATTAAAAATTGACCCATTTTACGAGAGAATTTTTTATTTGCGGAATTTTTTTTTTAAACTATGGAAGACCTAGTACACACTCATATGACTCGATAATGTTAACTAGCATGGTGATATACATAGACACTTAGACTTTAATAACCTCCTAAGGCCTAACCACGAAGATGATTACTCCTGCTTTGGAGGTTTTAGTGAAAAACTCGGAAATTATATCGCTAAAAAACAACATATAATTAACAAGAAAAAAACACTCTAGAGTAACGTATTGATGGCTAAGTCTAAGTAGGCCAAGCGTGTTACAAAATGTCGTCATGCTACGTCGACTTATTACAATTTCCCCGAAGAGTATGAACATGCAAAATTTTAAAAGGGGCCAAAATTGGCCTACGTAGACTTCTAAACTTTTGATAGTGAACAATTGACTTGTTCATTCTTCGACGGCTCAACTAAACAGTTCCACTAAGTACAACTTAGGTGGTAACACAATGAAACAAATAGCATTTGACGGATTTTCCAGTTCACCTTGGCGACTCCACCATTTTGATTCTAGTTTGAGGTATGATTTCATGTATATTCAAGTTTGAGGAATGGGAAGTAACATGGCATTCCTTGAGCAACTATGGTTCCTTGCTCGGTTTTATCCATTGGATTCCTCAGATATCTCGAGATATCCAAATCATTTTAACAATAAGAAGTGGAATGACATCATCCCAAGATTTAATGGATATGAGGATTCAGTTAGGTTGCATATTGCATCATTCATGGAAGTTATTTCAAAATTGGAGGCGGCTCATAAGGATGTTAAAATGAAGATGTTCTCGATGTCTCTTTTGAGCTATAGTAAGGATGGGCATAAATGGTTTAAGAAGCTTTCGAATAAGGGAATATCTTCACTTGAAATTTTTGTCAAGGTATTTTGCCAAAAATGGGATCCTAATCTTGATGAAGGATTTGTGGAATACCTAGTTGCCCCTTCACAAGAAAAGGAACATGTCAAAGGGGAGCGTTG
This sequence comes from Pseudotsuga menziesii, assembly GCA_001517045.1. Taxonomy (NCBI): domain Eukaryota; kingdom Viridiplantae; phylum Streptophyta; class Pinopsida; order Pinales; family Pinaceae; genus Pseudotsuga; species Pseudotsuga menziesii. The sequence goes on from LPNX011014819.1 coordinate 190,526, forward strand.
TTGTCTTTCACACAGCTAGGGGGGACGTGGCAAAAATCTTCAAGCCACTCGGTGTGTCCTTGGGGGAAAGTCTCGAGTCATGGTTGTCACCTTGTTCTTGACTCCTCCGTTTAGGCAAACTCCTAACAGGTCCAAGGGGAGTAGACCCTAAAAGAGTTGCTAAGGCTGATTAGGCTTTGTGGTGATGGATTTGGATGAGTAAGTTTTTTAGGAGTTTTTAAATAATGGAAAACAAGAGATTTGAAAGTTAAACTGATTACAACAGCATAAATAGCACAAGGAATTATAAAATTACTCAACTCATAAATCATGCAGATAGAAATAAAAGATCAGTGCCCAGTTAAAAATGGAGTCATAAGATAGTGCGTGCTGAAAAAATGTTGAAGGAGATGTCTTGCAATTGTCTCTTGGTAAATTTTAAGTTAACATGGAAAATGAGTTAATTAACTTAGGGGGAAGGGAACTCCAAATATACCCGAAGGTACGAAGAGTATGTCCAAAACCTTTATCCGATGGGGCTCCCCACAAGGAATATGTGGGTCGATTGGAGTCTCTAAGACGTGTTCAACACTACTCCAACAAGGGTGTAGCCTAACGATGTCTCGAGGTCACTACCCAGTTGTTCCCGCTTCCTTTGTGGATTTTACTACCACAACGGATCAAATCGAGGCATTGGATTTTCGCCTAGGGAGGTTAATTGAGGTGTGAAAACTAATTAATCTAGTCACCCACGTTGCTTTTGATGCAGCAAACTATTTGGACGAACCGCAGCGGTGCACAACATACACAACAAATCCTAAGTAGATTTTAAGAATTTAATGACTTGTTTGTTTGTTAGAAAAGAACAAAATAACCTCCAAGAGTCTCTTTCGGTTCAAGTGAACCTCAATCAAGAAAGCAAGGAGAGGTCGATTTTAGTTATGTTTAAAGTGAAATCAACTTGAAATGCAAAGACAAAAAAAACAAGTTATCTAATTAGATATACCACGCATCTCTTTCCCCTTTCGGGTAACTCGGGAAGTCGTGGGATAAGTAGTAGTATTACTTTGATGAAAATATAATTAGACTTGCAACATTCAACAAAGTATACTATCCCGCAAAAGGACTAAACTAAAGCAAAAGAAAACAAATAAAAAAGTAAAAAAACCAAAAAGGACAAAGACGCAAATCCCCCCTAGGGAGATGGGGAGTGGGCTCGAAAGAGCCTACTCAAGATCTTTTTTATTATGCTCGGTTACAATGCTTAGAAGAAAAATGCCACTTGGTTCTTATAGAAGATGAACCCCAAGGCTTACAAAACTATCAAAAAGTGAAACCGAAAGAAGGGAACACTCCTAAGGAGCTCTGGATGGCCCAAATGTCGATTTTCAGGCAGCATCTCCTCTTCTTTTTGGATAGACCTACTAAAAACCAGCAAGCAAAAGTTAATGAAAAGTGTCCAAAAACACTTTGGAAGTGTCTTTGGACAACCCACAAAAAATACTCAAAAAATACTAAGTTAAAATAATGAAATTTTGCAATAAAATAACCAAGGAAAGCAAGCTTTCCTTGGAATCTTGGCTTTTCTTTTGGGCAGCCAATATGATATGCACTTGATTGCAAAATTTAACTTTAAGATTTGAAGGAAAGACTGCATTTCAACAAGCTTTTAGATCTATTTTTAATAACTTGTAAAAATGAAAACTTTCCTAAACTAGATCTAAGATGCTTATGGAAAACTTTGAAAAATGAGATCTAGCTTTTTAAATGCTCATGTATGAGATCTAATGACATTTTTTGCATATGATAAATTAGAAGCTCATGCATAAACAAAGTAACCAAGAAAAAGTTGTTTTTTTTAAGAAAAGAGAAAGAGGAGTGAAGGATGGTTTGTTGCTGGAATGAAACAAGCTGAAATGAGGCCCTTTTGTGGAGCACCGAGGGACAGTGTCTTGAGCTTATTGGATAGGGAATGGCGTCAATATTGATCCACACCTCATCCGATTGGGAACCTACAACTAGATCACAAAAAACTTGCACACACCTCTCGTGAGATCTGGATATAGATGTATGAAACAAAAAAAAAAAAAAAAGATCAAGCAAAAAAAATCTTATTTAAGCATATAACTTAAATCTTTGAGCATACATAATATGAATAAACAAGAGCTAGTAATCTTACTTACCAAATTTATACTCTTACTGATTCAACTGAATCCTTTGAAGCCAAAACACAAAGAAGCACAAAATTGGAAAAAATTGCAGTTACCACATTTGCAGCATGACGCTGGGAATCCACACAATACAAGCACTACACGGTATAGCCTCCAAAGCTTCTTTATTCAGCAAATGAATGAAAAATAGCAGTATTACAATAGCCACCATCTCTTCATCCAACTCTCTCTAACTAGTTTGGAATAAGAGGGTTGTGCTTTATTTATAGCCAGAGGAGAAAGTGGGTGCATCTAACACTGGCTATGGGAGTTCAGCTCACCTCTCTCACCAACTGGAAACACTTTCCTTTATCACTAGTCTAAATCACCTTCACTATAGAGAGCCGATGAAACTAATTTCAGTCAAATCGGAGCATTTTCCACTGATTTAGGAAATTGGGAATATTCTCCATTTATTAATTATTTCTAATTTTTAATGAATAATTTTGTATTTTTGGAGATTTTTTACTTAAGTGATAAATTTATCACTTAAAACTTAGGAAAAGTGGGTTTTTGGGTTAACCATGTGCTCTGAATTAGAAAATAAGCACCCCCATGGAAAAATTTGATCCCTAATCACACTTTTATTATAATTCCAAAATTTCCAATTAGACTATTAAAAAATAGCGTAAGTTTATGGAAAATTTTATTTTTAGCAAAACTTAAAAATAAGCCTAGGGGGAACTAGCACATGTCCATATGACTCAATATTAATGCCTAGCATGTTTATAAACATTGACACATAGACCCTAATAACATCCTAGGATTAAATACCAAGACGACCACCCCAACTTTGGAGGTATGGGTGAAAAACTCAGAAATTATTAGTCATTTATTCAACAACAAATAATCTCTAAGGGAAAAAACACTCCGGGCTAGTCAGATTGATATATAAGTCTGGCAGACCGAGTCTTTTACATACACCACCATGCTAGAACATTTTATTACAACTCCCCCCAGGGGGTATGAACATCTGGTACAAGAAATTTAAAAAACAAATCCCAGAAGAGGCCTGGCTGACTTATGAACTTTGAAGAATGAACAAGTATACTTGTTCTACTTTGTCGGCTCGCTTGAAAAATACCACCCAATACAACTTAGGTGGTAACAAGGAGGTCATTGAGGATCCCCATCCATTAGTTGTCGTGGACCTGGAAGAACATGAAATAGATTTTGTCAAGGAAATGCATCAATATAAAGAAGATGATGAAGAAACTGTTGGACACAATGGTCACACTTAGAGGGGGATGAATCAATGTGATAGAAATTAAAAACTCTTTTCAACTTCTACCAATTTAGCAGAGTTCATCAATGCATTATACTACTAAGTACATTATCATTTCATACTGATTAATCAACTAACCAATAGTGAATCATAAGCATATCATCAACTAAATCAGTGAATCATAACAAGTAATACAACACAAGAGAACACAAGATTTGTATGTGTTATCACATATATTGTAGTTGGGTTACCATGATGCAACATGCAAATTGATCTCTTTATTTTTCTGAGCCAAACAGTCAGATGGGGAAACAGCATGGATCATCATTACAGCATGAGCCATTCAAACCCTATGTTCAGTAGTAGATACAAAGTATTTCCTTTTTAGGACTGAAATCTCCTTGTCCTTTGAGATGATTTCAGTGGTGACCTAGTTCATCTGAGAAGAGCAACATATATGGTACACAGTTTACAGATGGGCATATCAGATAGAGACATGTATATGGTGAGATCGGGTATATGGCTCTTTGGTAGGATTTTGCTCTCTGATGTATACTAACACCTTGGACTTGTTGTGCTATGATGATTATGGTGACCTGTGCCTATATTATATGTATATTGATGCATAAACTTGTGTTGAGAATGATTAAAGAATCTAATGTGGAAGATTATTGCTTATGCCATGCTTTACACAACTTTTAAACATTAGTTCTTTGTTGGTTCCATGCATCACTTGTCCCCATCCATCCAGTTCATCCATAATTGAGTTTCCTCCCATGACCTATGATTGACTGAGACCTATGAGATTGAAGATCATCTTCCCCACTTTGACTCCTATGCATGATGGATCCCATGTTGTTTTGTGTCTCGGCTCTGAGTTGTGCAACAAAACTTGCTGAAGCCTTGATCCTTCTGGGCCAGGAGAACCCACTGGTGTTGGTTCCTGAGCTTAGGGGAGTTGCGTTTTGAAGCCTTGACCTCTTTGGTAGGTTTCCCTCTATGTTTGGTCCTGACTGTGGATATTCCCCTCTAGTTGCCCGAAGAGTGTCAGCTAAAACTTGAAGCAATATGTCTACCATCATTATATGCATTATGTGTTATATGCTATATACTGAGAAATGCAAGCCCCCAAATAAAGTTGCAAACTGTGTCTTGAGACAACTCAAAAAGGGCTATGAAATGAAATTGTGAAAGGCCCAAATAAAGCAGTGGATAAATAAATGCAAAATCTAAAGATTGTTGGCCATCTTATTAAAATGTAATGATGAATTCCTCACGGAGCCTGCGGGTTTTGATGTGAGATGGAGTAAGGGATAGCTAATTCTAAGTGTCCCCTAGGATCTCTTCACTACAGTTTCTTGTGTACTCAACGCAAGGGTCCTAGAAAAGATCCTCACGAAGCTTGATTGTTAGCTTGGATGTGAGTTGTAGACATGTTGTTAAAGTTGAATGGACTCTTTTCAGATCAACTCATCCACTTGTGAGACACCACCATTCCCTATTGTTTATCTGTCGTGCATATGTCATTGTGGTTGTGTGTACTTGTAATCATTAGGAGAGATCGTATGGTCAAAATCAACTATAAGTCATTTCCCTTTTACCCTAGCCCTGTTTTCCACCTTCACCCAGCACTAGCAAATTGTTTAAACTTTGTAAACACGGTATATACAAGAGACTTCCAGAGGATTCAATGATTACTCAAAGACAGAGGCATATCTTATTGATTGTTATTATTATTTATTATTGTCACCATGATTCTGAATGGCATAATTTAAGTTGGATTTTAATATACATCTTGGAACAGTTCTAACCTTGGATGCATGCAGGTTCAACTTAGTTCAGTATCTCACTTTCAGTTTGGGTATTTTAACCTAGTCAACCCAGTTGACCAAGTCAAACACGGTTTCCAAGGCAGCAGCTAAAAATTTGAAAGTGCTTATATTTGCCCCAAACATGCCCAAGACCAATACTGCGGTTTCAATTTTCAGAGTTTGGCCCCAGATTTCATGATCAGTGATTATTATCACTTTACTATTCGTCAAATCATATTTTTTATTACAGATTGCAGTTATTATGGTTCTCCTAGAGCGCCACAATGCTCCAGCGAGTATGAGTAGTCACTTGTACCATTCTACTATGTCTCCAGACACTTCTATGCAATCAATTTGCCCCAGTTCTCAACCTGAACGAAGTTATGCTGATTATTACTATTTTCATAGGATGTACCACTAAAAAATGAACTAGGAAATCACTGAAGAAATGGATTTGGCTTATGAAGTTAAGGAAATGGCAAGGGAATTTCTCTGGATGATTTATTATGGCTCTTCGGACATATGTGCATCAGTTTCAGTCATTTTGATGTTCCAAATTATTTTCTTGGCTCTCTTTGGGAGGACGTTCCCCATAGGACAAAATTGGACAAAATAGCCAAAATAAAAGTGTGTAAATCAAGTTGTATCTTTAGGAATATGTATAGGGGGGGGGGCTAATGACCCCCCCATTTTTCCTAATTGTCAAACTTGCAAAAATAATGATTTATCATGTTGTAAAATGGGCTGTGAGGTAATTCGGCCCCCTCTTGACTTAGTCATGTTGATCCATGTATTGATCCATGTAAAAGTGATCTTCGTCGTTGATAGATTTTTAATCTCAATCGTTGGATGAAAAAGCAATTTAGGGTTTGTGTCTCTCGAAAGCTATATAAAGAAGAGACCCCCCCTCATTGTATCCCATCGGAAAATTTTGTACCCTTGGCTCTAGATATTTGAATAAAGAGATTTTTTTGCAAAAATTCTTGGATCTTCTTTGTAGGATGTTCTTGTCTATGATTGGAAAGTTTATCTTGCTTAGCATTTGAAATACTTTTCCAGGGTATCAAATATTTTTGGAAGATAGTGTTTTGGAAGCAGGAGGGCATTTTCTCTTGGGGCGTTTTTGTGGATCTCTCAACTCGTTTCTCTTGAAAATGTTTTCATAATCAAAGGGTTTTTCAATAGTATCTTTGATCTTGGATATGCTCTCTGTTTTTCTTGCATCTATAGTTCATTTTTCTTGCGTAGCAAATCTCACTTCAGTAGTTTGACTGTGCAGGGAAGAGGGGCACACTACCTCACTTAAGCAAATCAATTTCACTTGGTGCTTCATTCAAATTGCTTCAAATCGATCGAGACGAGGTAAATCATCATTTGCAAAGAATCTACAAGATTTTCCATGTAAGATCTACTCTATCTCTTGTTTTAAATTTCTATTCCATTAGTTTAAAATATTCACTGGCAAAACCCTCATTTAAAACCCTCATCTATTAGTTTAGTAGGCTCTAGTTTGTGGCTGGCTTTAAAACTTAAAATTCACCTTGGAAATAAATTAAAACCCCTTAGTTTAAATTTTTGTGACCATTGGACTCCATTTCCCATCTAATGCACAGTCCATTCCTCTAGGGGAAGACACCCTCCTTGGGAGAAGTGGGTATCTTCAGTTCCGCAAGCTAGACATTGCTAGTTTCACCTCCAATTGTCTAATCTTACACCTAGCAATCAATCCGAGTGTCTAATTTTGATTAATCTCACCATTAACCCTTGGATCCAATTTTCCATGCTTAAAACCCTAGGGTAAAATTGGGGCTTTCACACATACACTTGTAATCTCTTTGTAATTGTACAAAACTCTAATTAACCATCCTACTAAGAGATTTAATCAAGTTCCCTTGGACTATCTACTTTCCTTCCTCATTTTTAGGGATCTTGGTTATAGGGACGCCCCTTGGGCTTAGTATTTTCACCGAGTCCGAAGAATTGGTATCCTTGATTGGCGTCACATCTAAGTAATTTCAGAGGTCTTGGATATCGTAAGCTGCGACTTTAGTTGACTTTCCCTCTGCCATCCTAGATAGGATCACCCTACGGGGAAACTACAAGATTCGTGATAATAGCATGGTAAACTTGTTTTATACTTTTTATGGAAGACTTCAATCTTCGTGATTACATCAGCATCAACTGATAAGAAGAGCACCAACTCTTAATCCAAGACCTAGCCTGGTCTTCTCAATTCCAACTCAGAAAGAGTGAGGGATCCAATCCTCAAATGTACAAGACACTGCTTGCAAATCTGAAACCACTCTGTCCACTTGTCCCAACTATCACTGTGACTGTCATCAACTTGTCACTATCATACAAGTCACTTTCAACAACTGTCATAAATCACTGTTAAGTCAAGCAAATCGTTGTTATTCAATTAAGGTTGTCTTTAGCAAGTCAAATCAACTGTCACTGTTGTCTTTAATCAAATCTTCTTAAACCAATTGTCATCAACTTGTCATTGTCATACTACTGTCACAAACATATCAAGTGGAGAGGTTTGCTTATGCCAACCATCAAGAGGACTGCGCATATACTGCTCATGCAAGTCTGTTCACATACTTCTCCAAAAAACAACTCATATACTTCAAGTCTAACATTGAAGGGTTTAGCACAAATCAATCATTAAAAGGTCTACCCATGCCCTTTATTCACACCAGCCCATAGACCTGGTGAACAAGTGTTTCTTACCAATTTCCCTGCTGCTCTAAGATGTGTCATAAATCATACTTCAGTAGAGGTCCACCTTTGTCCATAATCCATCATAATGAACTTCACGATGATCTTTGAATTAAGAATACTTCTGGATACCTATAAGCTTGGATATGCATAGAGTTTTACATAATCAGAGATACAATCATACCTTGGTCAGACTGAATGTACCTGGTATGCTTCCTGTGGTTGCTACAATAAACTCGTCCTCAGAGATTTGTAGATACTTCCTTGTCACACATAAGGTATGTCACTGTAGCTGCATCAGAACTTGGTCATTGTGAGAGTTCCAGAATACTGTGCTTCAACACATGTGGGTGCCTTACTATTCTGCATGGGTAACTACTCAGAGCCAAGAACCTTTGATGTGTGAGTCCCAAACATCTCAGAGAAAGGATTGTTTTCAGTGAAACTTTCACATCTTCACTTCAGTCCAAGTCTTATGCCAAGGTTTTGTTTATAAGGCAGAGAAGTATTTCTTTTTACAGATAATTCAAGGATTATGTACAAGAACCACTCATCCACTGGTTTGTCAAATCATTGTATGTCATGTCAAGTCATCTTTCATGGAATCAATCTGCTTTGTTCTCGTGTGCATATGACTTCTTCACCTGCCAGAGCTTGACATACTCCAATATAAATTGTGGTCGCTCTTGGTTGCTCCTTACCCGAGTTTCAGATTGATACTCTTAAGTTGCTTCAAACTCTGACTGTGGCAGCTTCAAAAGACACCCTCAGACCCAGTTCAAGGATGGCACACTTCACAAGAATTTTATTTAACCTTGTGCCTCTTTCAGAATAAAAAAATAAAATAAAAAAGTAAAAAGTAAAAATCAGAGTTTGATTACTACTATTAGACCCGAAATTTCAGAGAAGATATAAATTTGAAAAGCATTTCCTCCTCTACTGCGGTCATCTCAGTAATTAACCCGAATTCAGAGCACTTATAACACTTGCACATGCCACACAACATGAATGAGGGCGTACACTTGTATTCAAATTTTATACACAATATTTCATTTTTTAATTGACAGGGCCGACTTGTAAATAACACATTTGTTTTTTATTTAAAAAAAAAATTGACTGAGCCGACTTCTTGAATTGTTTTTATTTTATACATTTGTCAACTTATGTGGGCCGACTTGTATGCCACCTCATCCTTTGTTTACTTGCAATACCATTATGTGAGGCGAGTTTCTTTTCTGCATAATAGGGCTGACTTCACGTTATTTTTGTTTGCTTTTCAGGTCGTCATTGTTAACTAGATTTGGTTGTGAGCATATCAAGATCCAAACTTGTGGGCTCTAAGGACCAAGAAGTTCATCATCAAAAGGGGTTCAATGAATTCTTCAAGGGTACAAGGACCACACTTTCAATCACAAGAGTTTCAACTTTCAAGTACGTCTTCAATGGTACAAGGGCTGTCAAAACATCCAAGGGGGTCCAAGCCACCATACATCATGTGCCCATATGTCAAGATCTTTAAGGGTTATCGACCCACATTATGTGCACTCCAAGGTTCAATCTCATCAAGCAATCAAACGATGACTTTATCATCGTCAAGCAAGAACTTCGATGCAAAGTTCTTCAACATACCAACAGAGAGTGCTCCATATTCCAAGTGTGATAATGATATCATACACGCCATGGTCTCATCATGATAATGGGATTCATCAAACATTATAAGTGCCATGGATATGTTTCTTCAAGTGCAATGGGCTCCACCACCAAGAGCATCATTAAGTGGTTCCAAGAAGCATCAAGTGGCACATACCAAATGTGTGGGCTTCATGACCCCATCAAGTCATGACCTCATCAACAAATGACCACAGAATGGGTCATTTGTACCACCATGTGCTACAAAGCACACACGACCAATGAATGGGCTTCAAAGCCCAAGCTAGCACGTGTGTGGGTGTTTCCAACCAATCAACCATCAAGTTGTCATCCAGTTGGCCACTGTGTGTGGGTAAAGGGTGACCAAGCCCATACCAAACCTATGCAAATGTCCATGAGTGAGTCGACGCCTGTCCATTTGGCAATTCCACTACAAGGGACCTTGGTGGCATCAATGACAACTCAAACGCCTTTCCAAGTCCTTTGTTGGCATCAATGACAACTCAATCAACAGAAACTCTCGTTAGAGAGCCATTGTCAATTAAAGAGGATGTCAAAGACACGGTTGATGGAGGTATGGTTGATGCCTCTCCTTGCCCTCGTCATGGTGATGAGGGTTGATGAGCCTTCCTTGCTCTTTTGCATTTGAAGACAAATTTTTCAAAGACGGTATGTTTGATGATCTCTTTGCTACTGTAGATGATTCCCATGGAGATGACAATGTGCATTTTTCTCAAGATGGTCATGATATGGATGTAGATTATTGGAAATTTTTTGGAGAACCCATATATGATTCTTCTAATGAGGGAAGTGTAAATTTTGAAGACTTAGAAGATCTAGAGAATGAAATCGTTTGTTTCCAAAATGATATCGGGTCCTATACCGTCTTCGCTACTGATCTTGCTCCTCAAGAAGATACTGATAAGTTTTGGACGATGAACTTCAACGGGGCCAAGTCTGATTTAGGTATGGGTGCAAGCATTGTATTAACTTCTTCTTATGTTGAGAGTCATCGTTTCTCTTTATGCTTAGAATTTGAAGGTACTAACAATCTGGCTGAATATGAAGCTCTTTTGCATGGCCTTGAGTTAACTAGGGAATATGGTATTAAGCTTGTAGAGATTATCGGCGACTCTAATCTAATTGTCATGCAAGTCAAAGGAAAGTTTGCATGTAGAAATCAAAGGTTGAAAAGGTACAGGGATGCAGTGCGATTGGCCACATAAAATTTCAATGCCTTATCTTTACAAGTGATTCCCAAAGCTCACAACCATCTAGCCAATTCCTTAGCAATCTCAGCTTTCATTCGTTACCCTTGCAAGGCCATCCGAGAATCAGGAAAAATGCAAGTAGTTTTCAGACCTCCAATTCCTAATAACTTTGATGATTGGCAGATTTTTTATGAACACCGTGGTAGAATATTTTCAGCCTCATTATGCAAGGTTCCTTGTTGGTTTTGAGGGTCATTTCGGGCAGCAAACAAAGATTAGTAAGCATGCTTATGATGATAATAGTTTGTGCTTGACCCCTATCCAAGCTTGGATAGGGAACAAGGGGCTTGTGGAAGGATCCCTTCTCCTTGCCATGAGTTTGAAGGCATCCAGGTTTGAGATTTTCTCTTTACATCTGGTCCTATTCTACTCAAGGTAATGACATCTACTCAGCTCATCATTAATGTGACATTGGCTTGGACTATTGCCAAAGACAAGGGAAGAAGCCCTAGCATGAAGGATACACTAAAGCGGTTTCACTGGTGTCATGATTTCACTTAACTCATTCTCGTTATCATAATTAGAGGAGGTAGGTTGGATCAATAATTTCTTGAATGAGCATTTTGATGTGCCATTATTTTACTTTAGCATTGTGTTTTGTTGTGTTGTTTTTCAAGTATTTCATATTTTGATTAGAACAAGGTAGGACGGAAGTGTCTACCTCCGATACATTTGACGAAGTTGTTTGAAGAGTGTGTAGGTCTACAGGTTCCAAGAGATTCTAAGGGGTTCTCATACACTTTCAAGAAGAGCACATGTCCCGCAATTGGAGCCAGTTGTTATGCCTCAAATTGTCTGAAGTGTACCCTTATAGATGTACCAAAGTGAGGGGGTATTTTTCCATTGTAAAAGGCCAAGTCTAGGCTTTATTATGTACAAGTGTTGGTCTAGCGAAGCTCAAGACCCTTGGTCTAGTCATGCCAGGTGTTCTTGGTTCTCATTTCAAGGAATGTTGGCCTGGTGGATCTGTTGACTACCCCTTCATGGGTGGAATCCCCTCATCATGTTGGGCATCTATGCCCTAGGTAAGTGTTTGGTGCACCTTGGGATGAACCCATTAGAACACAAGGCTCAAGGGCTCCTAGCCACACTTGTGTTTACGATGTGTAGAGGTGATTGGGCTTATGAGGGTTGTCATATCTACCTTAGCACACCTCATCTATGCCCACTTTGACCTCTCTTTTGATGCATTATCCCTCTTGGTCTCCATATGCAAAAATGATGATGATAGCATCCTTTGAAGAAGACCTACCTTCCTAAAAAAGCAGATGTTGAGGGAAAAGCACATCAATGGGGTTAGTCAAGGCATGACGTCCTCCTTTAGGCTCAACATCTCACTTGGTTGAAACCATTCGTATCATTTTGTTGTTATTTTATGCCATTTTGTGGTTTAGTCCTCGACTTGTGGGTGACAAACCCTAATTTTGAAATATTTTATCTTTTAGTAAGGTACACTCTAAAGTTAAAGAGGCTAGGTTGCTCCATATAAATAAAGAGCACCTCCCTCTCATTTGTAACAAAGACAAGGGTTCAAATATGATCTTATTGCTTTTTCTCTTAGTCTATTGGAGCCTCTAAGGCATGCACACCTCTCTCTTTGGCATAATTTTCTTCTAATGAAGGTCGGATGCTGAAATTTCTAGGGTTTTGCTATCTCTCAAGGTCGATCCATTGAATGGATGTTATAACTCAAGGCTAAGGAAAGACCTAAGACCGCTCTCTTGCTCTTTTCTTGGTGGATGTGGTAAGATCTTTTAATTTTCATGCTTGCCATTGTTCTTGTGCACCTTAGGCAATGCAAGTTAGGTTTTGCTTGCATCTAGTCAATCTTGTTTGAGGAGACTTTCCCCTTGAAGGAGCTCAATGTAGTTGGGCTTTGGAATTCATTGTTTTCCCTAATTATGTTGAAACTACTTTGACCTGTCTAGTGTTACTCATAGTTTTAAAAATCGGAATCGATCAAGGGTCAACTCCGAATCGGAATCAGAATTGGTAATAAATCGGTTGATTTGAATTTAACGAATCAGTTTGCTCAAAAATACATAAAACATTTAAATTTTGAACAAAAACAACATTTTCAAGATTTTAATCCATGGTTTCAATGCATTAGAGACAAAATATCCAAAGTCTGCTCATGCATATACCATAAGAGTCAATATATCAAAGTGTCACAAAGTATACTATGCAATACATATCTAGGAGACTGGAACTAGAACAAAATACATAATCATGAGGCCTATAGGCTATATGTTCTATAGATTCCAAAAAAACATGTTACATTGTCAACTACATAATATTGACTACTACTGACTACATAGTCAACTGTCATACATCATCAATGATCAAAATTTGGTTTCCAGTCTCCACGAGTCACTCCCACAACCCACCCGAAGTTCCAAGCATTCAACGGTCCCTTGCACTTGAGTCTTGCACAGTCCATTGTCCACGCAGGGTTCCAACAGTCCGTTGCATGGTCCAAGAGTTCACGGTCATTAACAGTCTCCCACAGTCCACTTCATGATGCCAATTGCGAATGAAATGAAGGTAGGGGACCTAGGGGCAGTTACAAATAGATTATGCCGGTAACTTAGATTAGGAAAATTAAAAAACAAATAAAACTTTAAAAAACTTGTTTTCTTAAGTCTGTGGTTCACAAGAAATTGGTCGATTTTTGTCATTACTTGGCAGATTAAATCGGTTTGGTACCGCACCATCCAATTTGGTAACAAATCAGTCGATTCAATACCGAACCAATATTTTGTACGATTTAATTCGGTCCACCCTCAAACCAGTGAATCAGTCGATTCCAAAATCGGTTTGACTGATTTTTAAAACTATGGTGTTACTAGTCTTTTCCCTAAATTGTAATATTAAATTGCCAAATTGAGAAAGGACATTAACCTTGATCTCTTGTTGCCCTAGGGTTAAGGACCATAGTTTTAAAAATTAGAATTGGACTCGGAATCGATCGAGGGTCAACCCCAAGTCAAAATCAAAATTGGTAATGAATTGGTAATAAATCGGTCTGTTACCAACTTTTTTGTACCATAGTTGGGTTACCTGAGGAACCGCCGGTTGACAGACTTGTTCAAAGTTTGATTCCAATGTATCAGTGGATCCGTCTTCATGTCTAGCCAATATTGGCTAGCCAGTTTTTTATTTGAATAATTTTGACCATGGCCCCGCGGGGTTTGTAATAAAATGTGCTAGTAGGGTATTTTTGAATGGTTCGGTCTCCTGAGGCGTAGAATCTCAAATAAGGTATTCTAGGGAGTTTTTTGCCCCTGACAATTATGCTTTGCCTTCAGCCAAGTATAATTGACGAGGTTTTCTCCCGCTACCTCCAAAGCTGGAATGCTCGATGTTGAATTCTGGGCCTTGGGGGGTTATTAGAGCCCAACTTAATGTTATAAACCTACTAGGCATTATTTAGGTAGAACATGGTCATGTCCTAAGTCATTTGGACATATAAAAAAATTTCAAAAAAAAATCTTTTTCGAACGAGGAAAAAATTATTTTTTAAATTTTTTAAATTTTTAATTATTTTCCTAAGTTTTTGGGTTAATTTTTCCATAAATTAAATGGAAAAAACCCGTTTATAATAAATTCGTCATCCGGACTCCGAATTCAGTGATTGAAGACTCTAACCTTAAGCCAAAAATCATTCTTGATCGGCCAGCCAGCCAGAGCCAACTTTCGGATCATCAACCAGACACATAATGCCTTTTTCTCAAAAAAGTCAGTTTTGAGGAAAAAATGAATTTTTATTAAAAAATGATTATTTTAGAGAAAATTAAAACTCTCCAAATTAATCCAAATTCGGCGAAATAAAAGGCTAAATGACATCTCATTGGGCATTTATGATGTTTGGAGTTGTCATAACTCAGCTTCAGTCAGCATTAAGTGAGCAATTAATTTATATTCAATTAGCCGTTGTGTCATCTCCAGCTAAAGAATGAGATGGAGAGCACTCATTGGTCCGATGATTTGATCAAGGTAAAGACTGAGGCTTATACCATCAGTGGGCTTCCCAAACCTAGCACACGCTGCATCCAGACCTAAAGAGATGGTTTACCAACATCACAGACGCCTCCTTCAACCATTCACGCCCCTCTCTCTCCTGAGGGCGCCTTCCACACGTGTGAGCTCATCTGTGGCTTGACTTGGTTGTTCAGAATTGGAGTGGGGGCGCCTTGCCTAGGTGGAGGCCTCCCCTCACTCCCAGCTCTCCGTCTTAGGTTTGGCTTCTCTGTTAGGTGGCCAGTCCGGTTAGGTTATGAGGTTTGGTTTTAGGGTTTTAGCACTCTCTCATTGTATAAATAGAGGCTCCTTTAGCTCTATTAGGATGGACTTTTGTAGCAGAGTTACTCTGAGAAAATTGTATCAAGCATTTGCTTTAATTTGTTAATAAAGATCAGACTTTGGAGGTCCATGAGCTCTTGGATGTGGTAGTTTTTTGCAATTGGTTGAGGTGATATTGTCTCTAACCCCTATTTCTTTAATGCTTATGTGAGATTAAATTGTTTATTTGTTAGCTCAAGAGGGCCATTGTTGGCACAGTAGAACAATCATTTGTAGTTTAACTTGATTGTTTATGCGAAGTAGATTAGTATTTTGATGTACATGAGTAATCAGTATATACGTAATGTTGATCATGATTCAATTTTCTTAGCATACTAGCATGTATTTTGATCTCACGTTTTGTGTTGAGTTGTAGTGTGTTTTCAGGCTTCACAGGTTGAAGAAGGGTGTGAGCTCAGCTGCTTCTATCCCAGGCTTCAAGCAACCTTTTTAATCTAACACTTTCATTGCAGGACCTACAGAGATCTTCGTCTTTAAAGTACAAAAAAAAAGCTGGGAGTCTAACTCTCTCTCTTGGGTTCCATCCATAAATTCAATACTTTATTGGTTACCGAACTTCCCTCCGCTAGTTCTCTCTTTGCTCTTTGATTTCCTTGTTTCTTTGCTTGCTAACCTCTTCCTCCTTGCTTTGTTTTGCCTTTTCTTCATCGCTGCCCTGTTTTTACTCTTTTTACCACTCCTTTTCTTCTTTTTGGACAACCCTAGTGTGCCCTAGTTTATGCCTCTTTTTTTGCCTCTTTTTGCCCTAGTTTTTGGACCTTCTTCTATCTTGTTTTTGGCCTTTTCTTCCCATTTTTGTTCACTGTTCTGTTTTTTTATTTTTATGACAGCCATCTTCCTTCTTCATCGCTGCCCTGTTTTCATCATTTTTTATACTCCTTTGGCCTCATAGTTGGCTGCCCTATTCTTCCATTTTCTTGTCTTTGACCTTCTCTTTGTTTTCCTTCCTTCTTCCTATCATTTTCTTCTTATTTTCATCCTTCTTTGCCTTACTTTTTTGCTCTCATTCAAACTTCTTATTTTCCCTTTTTGCAAAGTTCGAGAAAAGTTTCAAGTAAAAGTAAATCACTCTCCTTTTTTACGCAAATTTTAATGATAGTAGAGTTGTATGCTTTTATTTGAAAAGCCCTTTCAAGGATTAAATTCCTAAAGGCAAATTGTAATAATTTCAATAAAGTACTTTTGTTTGAGTGGGGTTTTTAAGTCCCCACTCTCATCCTCCCCCATTTGGGGAGGCTTGTGTTGTGTTTACTTGTGTATGCTTAGGTTAGATTTGCTTGTCTTTATCATTATTTGCATCTTATTCTTAGAATACTAATTGTTAATCCATTACATCTAATTCATTAATTAAGTTGATTACTCTGTTTTTAAATTGTTTATCTTTCTAAGTAAATCAACTGCTTAAATCTCTTGAATCACACCATAAGGTGGATCAAGAGTGCTCTCTGTCGGAGAGTTTAATCAATCATCTTTGTTTTTTGTTCACATTGTTTAATCAATTAACTCTTAAGTAAGACTCTTGAACTTGCAGAAACACAAGTCAAGAGCACTCTCTATCAGAGAGCATCCTTAGTTTGCACAATCCTTGCATTAGTCTCATCTAGATTAGATAAGACTCTTGAACCTTCGTCATAAAACAAGGTCAAGAGCGCTCTCTGTCGGAGAGTCTAATTAATTAACTTAATAAAACCTTCAACACATACACCCCTTTTAATTAATTAACTTCGTTGATCATCCTTCACCTAGTATGCTCTGTCGACTTTCAGGTTGGGCTCGTACTCAGAACGGTGAACGGACTTGTTAAGTTCGCACAAGAGTAACTTAATTAAAACTTCTACCCCATAACCAACGCACCGGCGTTGTTTCGATTAAATACTAAGGCAAGTGGGCAAATTCCAAGTGTGGGCGTCGGGCAACCCAATCTGGGCACAGTTAGTTAAGTTATTGAACACTTAGTTGTGATCCCAGACAGGTCCGTCGTGTCTTCGAACGGAGCCACTGAAGGTATTTCCGACTAGGATATCCAGACACTTTAAACAAGATCACCACTAAAAAATTTTAAAAACCTACCAAGAGCACTCGCACAATCTAATACTCACTAGCTTAATTCCTAGACTTCTATTTTGTTCACGCATTTTATTGACTCCATAAGGCACTGGTCCTTTGTTATATCTGAATAATTTTCTATCTTGATCAACTGTCTATGGTTCATTTCAATTCTTATATCTGAATGCTTAGACTGGAATATTTGCTTATCTGTGTAATCTCTTGTTAGCAACGTGGATTGCTTCTGGTTAATCATCATTCTCTTAACAAACAAACACTTCTAATTACATTAAACTCCTAAACAACACCCATCCACATCCGTAACCTAAAAACACTTTAACAACTTTAAGAGCCTTAGTAAACTCTTTGTAGGGACTACCCTCCTTGGCTTCGTTAGGAGTTAGCCTAAACGGAGGAGCTAGGAGTAGGTGACAGTACCTAGCTCTGTGCTTGCCCCCAAGGTCACACCTCTCCCACTTTCCTAAGTGAGGAGACAACTTTCATTAGATTTCTGTTACTGGTGTGCAATCGGCGGACAACACGGTTGATTTGAATTTAATGAATCGGTTTGCTCAAAAATACAAAAGATATTTAAATTTTGAAGAAAAACAACATTTTCAAGATTCTAATCCATGGTTCCAATGCTTTGAGACAAAATATCCAAAATCTACTCATGTATATACCATATAAGAGCCAATATATCAAAATGTCACAAAGAGTATTGTGTAATAAATATCTAGGGACTAGAATTGGAACAAAATACATAATCCATGAGGCCTATAGGTTATATGTCGTGTAGAATCCAAAAAAACAACATGCTACATAGTTAACTACATAATATTGACTACTACTGACTACATAGTCAACTGTCATAAATCATCAATGATCAAACTTCGAGTTCCAATCTCCACAAGCCATTCCCATAGCCCACCTAGGGTTCCAACCTTTCAACAGTCCCTTGCACTTGAGTCTTGCACAGTCCATTGTCCACGCAAGGTTCCAATAGTTCGTTGCATGGTCTAGGAGTTCACGGCCACTAGCAGTCTCCCATAGTCCACTTCATGATGCCAATTGCGAATGAAATGAAGGTTGGGGGCCCGAGGGGTAGTTACTAATAGGTTAGGCGGGTAACTTAGATTAGGAAAATTAAAAAATGAAATAAAACTTGTTTTCTTAAGTCCGCGGTTCACAAAAAATTGGCCAACATTTGTTATTACTCGACTAATTATATCAGTTCAATACCGAACCTATTTTTTGTCCGAATTGATTCGGCCCGCCCTCAAACCACTGAATTGGCTAATTCCAAAATTGGTTGGGCCAATTTTTAAAACTATGTTAAGGACTAGGGTCTAGCCCCTTCTCTTCTTCAAATTTTATCAAATTATGTTGTATATATTAAAAAAATTACAAAAAAATATAATATTTGGAAAAACCTTAAAAATATAGAAAAATTGTATCTCAAAAAATATCGTGAATTTGGAAATGTGCTCCACTAAAAAAGTGCGCCTTAGTAAGTTTCCTGGTGGATCCTCAAGAGAATCCCTTTCATGTGGTTGGATTGAGATTTATACCGTGTTTTGTGTTATCTAAGGCATTTTTCAAATCTGATATAGCAGGTACAGTGGGTACATCAGTCAAATCAACAAGCTTTGAAGGCCTAAAAAGAAAAGAAATGGCCTAAGGTTGACCCCTGGGGGGTCGGACATCTGTTGGAAAGTTTTAAGTGGGTCCATCACCTATTTGAGGGCTGGTTAAGGTTTAAACCAGATCTGGTAAAGCAATTTCAGATCTGGTTTAGGGATTTCTTTCACCCTCTTGAGGCATATTACTTGCCCTAACCCTCAAGGTATATCTTAAGTGGTAAGTTGGCATTGTTTTGGTTGGTTTTCGTCCATTTTCTGAAGTTTTATTCACTGTTGTAATTTCATAACAACAATAAGATTTAAAGTTATTTATCTTGAAATTCATAATAAAATTATTGTTGTAATTTCATAACAACAATAAGATTTAAAGTTATTTATCTTGAAATTCATAATAAAATTATTGTTGTAATTTCATAACAACAATAAGATTTAAAGTTATTTATCTTGAAATTCATAATAAAATTATTGTTGTAATTTCATAACAACAATAAGATTTAAAGTTATTTATCTTGAAATTCATAACTCCTCCCTCTCACCTAATGTCATTATATGTTTCAATGTTGACTCCATAAGGCACTAGTCTTCACCAAAAGATAGTTTGTGAAGGGTATTTGTGTTCTTGGAGTGATTGCAGATATTATTCACCAATGTTAGGGACTCCCCCTAGGTCTTAAGATTTGACCTAATATATTGAGAAGTTGGATTGTGGTGACATTGTGCACTAGCTTCTTCCGTGCTTACCCTCATTTCACTGTGATCCATGACCTCGATCAAGGGTGCTAATTTGAGCGTTAACACTCCCCATGAAGAGTGTGATAAGAATCACATGCGCATACCCATACAAAATAGGGGGTAACACATAGTACCATGTTTCAAGTCGCAAGAAACATAGTATATTCTTCCTGATATTGATGCTAATGACATCTGTCCACATACATCCAAATGCACTAGATCTAAAATCTCCTTAGATCTATTCTCATTGCTTAGAAAAGAAGCCTTAGCATGCTTTCCATGCATGCACTCTCTACATACTCTCTGTTGTGTAATGTTGAACTCTAGGAGACTTATGACTATCCCCCCCAAAATAGGGAACGCACTATGATGCAAGTGCCCCATCCTCTTGTGCCACAACTCGCACAAGTTGTCTGTGTTATGAACTAGGGCTCGAACAGGTTCACCCTGTAACCTACATAAGTTTCCTTCCCTAACCCCAATCACCTTTTTTCATTCTGGGCTAGAATCCTTCGATCTTATAAGGATTTCTTAGATTTTGAATTCTACCACAAAGCCCTCATTTTCCATAACTGAAACTGAAAGCAAATTTTCTTACAACATGGAGCGAACAACGCATTATCAAAGTCTAAAGAGTTACCTGGTAGGAGCTGAAAGGGAATGGCACCAACTCCTATTGGATAGCTGGCATCATCACCAACCTCAACCTAAACTCCTAGGTTGTGCTCTTTTAAATTTGAATATAAATACTGGGCTAATATCATATGCCTAGATGCTCCATTGTCCAGATACCAAGTGTTCCTTGAAACCATGGTAGAATGGAAAGATACCATCGAGAAAACCTTCTCGAACTTGGAGGCAAACTCATTCATCTAAGTTTCAATACAAGTTGCTACTTGATTCTATTGTTTCTTCCCTTTAGCCTTTAGACATTGTGATGCATAATGTCTATGCTTATGACATATGAGGCACTTGATTTTACTCAACACCTTTCCTAACTGCAAATTTGAATCCTAACTCCTTACCTTACCCATGTTGGTTCCTTTACCTCTGCCCTTCTTTGTAAGACCAAATAGGGCATGGTCACTATCACCTCCCTGCTTGCTAGCTTTTGGATCCATCCAAGTCTCCTCCTGAATACATTCGTCCCACTGTTTTTCAAATAAGGGAAGAGTCTCTCAAACACAAACACCCTCGAAATATGTTTCCCATTGAGATGAGTACCCATTTAGTGCCCAATTCACTAGCTCTTTATCTTCAATCTTCTCCCCAACTACTGGAAGTTTATCATGAACTTGCATGACCTTCAACAAATAATTGGTAATAGTGTATGATTTGTTCATCTCTATAGATCTGAGTCTATCATGCAATGTCTTCCTATTTATGTTCAAGCTGGTAAAGGCTAACCACAGCATTGAAAATATCCTTCGTCGTCTTCTTCTTGGATATATGAGGGATCAAATGATCCTTTATAGCATCCATAATCATCCACTTGGCTTTTACTTCCTTCTTCATGTTAACTACCAAATCCTACATATTTGTTGACGAAGTCACCACATTCTTGACAATATCCCAAAGATCATTCTCTTCCAATAAAAGAGTTAACCGAACTTTCCAAATAGGAAATTCAAGGCACTTTCCAATCTATACTCCAATATTAGGCTAATTGATGACATCTCTGAGCTCTAACACACAAACTCCCAAATCGGATAGGTAAGTAAGCACTAACTTTGAAACCATTTAATTGTTGGTCTTTCCTCCCAACAGTTGCTTCCATCAGTTGATCTATTGTTGCAAACTCTTCGGATCCTCAATAAATACCATGTGAAAATTACTAAGCCTAGGTGACTATAGTCCTTATGTTCTCAATCAAACAAGTCTGTTATTTAGTTGTAGAAATATAATTTCTTCACATAGCAACAATCACACAATACGTGAAACGTAAATAGCACAAGTGTAATACAATTACACACATAAACATGGAATTTTGCCTTCAAATCAACTTATCATTCAAATAATCAAAGCTTACAAAGAAACCTCCATCACTGCTTAAAACTAGTTGTTGCACAGTAAACAAAAACACCCCAACCTAAGTTGTATGTCTTGCTAAAGAAGTATGCCTGCATGGAAATCAACGAATGATTGTAAGGCATTTAGAACAGTTGCACAACCCTGTCTATATGACTATACCAATATGTCCACACAACTATGCAACTATATTGTACATCCCTATTCATATGATTGTACAAATCTATCTATACAAGTTTGTCCATACAACTATACAAGCCCGCTTCCATACTACAATATCTTCGACCTGCAATCACTATCGATAGATCCTCTTCCTCTTGTCACTACTTTCTCTCATTTCTCCTTGTTGTTGTCCCTGTCCAACATAACAATGTTTGAACTCTCTATCTTAACATGCCTTTATACTTGAGCTAAAACCCTAATCTCTTAGTGAGATGTACCATTGGAATTAATTTAAATCACTAATGTATTAAATACACTTTATTAGACTCAATAACAAAATGTAAGACTTCCACTTTTTCAATAAAGTGAATTACAAAATAGAATTTACGACCCACTTCCAGCAAGTTCACAATGAACCTATGCGTAAGTTCCTATCCAAGCTAAATCTTTCAATAGTCCAATCTAGAGTACAAGCGCCATGCTCCAATGATGAAGTCGTGCACAATAAGGAC
This sequence comes from Pseudotsuga menziesii, assembly GCA_001517045.1. NCBI lineage: Eukaryota > Viridiplantae > Streptophyta > Pinopsida > Pinales > Pinaceae > Pseudotsuga > Pseudotsuga menziesii. The sequence goes on from LPNX011014819.1 coordinate 212,878, forward strand.
TCCAAGGTGATGACAAGGCAAGTCCACACCACTCCCTCCCAAGCCTCCAAGGACTCCATCTATCCTCCAAAGCAAGGTACTCCACTAGGGAAGCTACCCCCTGCAAGAACACTATCAAAACCCCAAGCTTCCCCAGGCCACCTACAATCCTCCAAACAAGAATCCAAGATACCGCAAGCAATCTAGGGTTTGGTGCAAAATACTCTCATCCGCTATAGGGCATTCTCTCACTAGGTGAATTCTCTTTGTCGCCATCATGAAGTGCGCCCACCATCCAAGCAAGAAATCTTCAATGCCCAAAGGAAGAATAATGAGCCAGCAATCAACTGAGGTCAAGAATCCACTTATCAAGTTATCTCATGTGTGCATATCCATCATAGACCATCACTCAAGCTACAATCCCTCTCAGACCATTCAAGGGTTGAGCATACACCATGTACCCCAAATCTCATGAAGCACCCCCAAACAAAGGTGTAAATACTTATGGAGTAACTCAAAAACCTAACAGTTTTTTGAAGTGATATATGAAGCTGCAAGCATTTTCAAAAAAGGGGGAAGGGGCAGGGTAGGCAGCCTATTTCAAAAAAGGGGAAGGGGTTGGGGGAGCAGCATAAGTAAAAATAGGTTACCTATATGCCAATGGATCGACGAGAATTGGAAGTGTCAACATGCCTACAAATTGTTTCAACCACTTTGGAGGGAACTCCAAGGAGAATCTCAAGCAGGGGAGTAAACCCCAAGGAGGCCTGAATTATGGACCCCTTGAAATGCCCTAATATGCAGACTTGGACACCGATTAATATAAGCACAAAACGGCAGTGAAAATACTCACAAACAGTAATAGAAAACACTGAGAGATCCAGCATACAAGTAGACAAAGGAGATTGCTGTAATGTACACACATGATACACTCATTGTATTAGCTATTTACAGAAGTACGAAATTAGTGGAGAATGATCTTTTTCCCAGTCTCATGCAGTTTCAATTAAAATATACATATTTTTGTAGGTGATTAGGTGTGACCAAGCCCCTTCTGACCAAGGTCCACTATGGACTTAGGGATTAAGTCAAATCATGCACAACAAACTCCATCCTGCCATGAGACTTTATGCTCCCATAGACAAGTGACATTTTCCGCTCTCCAAAATTAACCAAAACGTAGAATCATTCACAAATTAATTGATTGATAGGATACAAATCCAACCAAGATTTTTGTCTATAATTCAAGGAATAATGCATAACAATGCCACTTCCAAACTTCAGATTCCTGCAGTCCCCATATTAGGTTTTCCATCTTCTCAATCATGATTAATGTTATAATATTAACCAAAAACAGATAATCAGATCAGCATCTTGCTCTTATCTGTAAATATCTAAAAGTCCATTCATGAATACTGCAGGCTTATATGTTTTTAAATAGGATTATTTTTTAAGCAAAGTTAAAACTTGGAAATTTTGAACAATTCTTGCAATGCTTTTATAGCAAGAAATACTAAGATAGAAGCTAGAAGGTACACAAGAAATTTATATTTTTATCAGCTTCAATCATTATATATGAGATAAAGTGTTAGATTTTGAACAAAATGGCTCCATTTCTAACAGAATGGAAGGTGTAAACTCAATCAAGAACACAATATATATATATATATATATATATATATATATATATATATATTNCAAGTCAGAAAATTCCAGAAGGGCTACTATCTGCGACCTTAAAACCTTGTTGATGTTCCATCAATTTTTTACCTCCAACAGCAGCTCCTATCAGGGCTATACCAAAAAAGAGAGGCATGTAGAAGATTGACCCAGTATAATCTGTGCATGTTTCCGCCAATGCATCACAAGGGCACAGTAAACTCAAGACAAGCGCAGCTAATGTACTGAATCTTTTTTTACCAAACATTGACGACAATGTATTCTGCAATATTCAAGCATGAGGACAAAATGGCTGTCAATAACTTAAAAGAAAAAATTATTATGCACTTTCATCTACAACCAAAATTTCAGATATACTTTATTATGGGATTTGTCCCATTCCAACTATAAAAACAAACATAATCCCCAGCTTTAAAAAATAATAAATATTGCCGAAATAAGAATATGGCACTTCCTCTAGTCATCTATGAACAAATCAAAGAATATCTGAATCGGGCATTAACTTCCAAGTTTCTAACACTTATGAATAGTTTCGTAAAGTTTATTCTATATCACATTACTGAGTTACCCACTTTGTGACCATGCAATGTATCAAATTTGGTAAGATGGTTTAAACTAAGAAAGATTTCCTTAATTTTCAGATATACTTTAAACTTTAAAGTACAGGATTTGTCCCAATCCAACTATTAAAAATAAACATAATCCCCAACTTGAAAAAAAAAACTAAAAAAACTACATTTCCTCTGCTCAGCTATGAACAAACCAGAGAATATTTGATTCAGGCATTAACTTCCAACGTTTATGAACAGTTTTGCAAGTTTATATCAAGTTTATATCTACATACCACTACTGTGTTGTGTTATGCACTTTGTGCCCATGCAATATATCCAATTTGGTAAGATGGCTTAAATTAAGGAAAATTTCCTCTCAGGTGTGTTACCCCACTTTCAGCAGGGGTAATTTTGTTCAGAGATTCTTGAAATGAAATCTGTGGCTTCACCTTCAATCATTTGTCAGAGGTCCTTCAGCTTGGTAAGATGGTCCATGTACTTTGATGTGCCTAGCCAAAGGTGGTGCCCTATCCTCTAGCGATGTGATCTCTAAACCTTCATTTATTCTTAGCATGTTTTCTAGCATGATGGTAAGTTAGCATAAGATATTACATGTATGCTTCTATAATGACTCGTATACTTAAACTGTTGCTTGTCATTAGTCTAACCTTGGTGTTATTCTTCTTACCTAATAAGTGTGTCAATACAATCTTGATTTGTACCTTGGGTAACTAAGTCATGTGACTTCATCCACTTCACGACTTTTAACCTAGCCATATTTCATTTCATTAACCAATTCACTCATCCCCTTCATTTTCCACTTTGTGAATAATATGTTATTAGTAACAACATATGGTTTTATTATACCACATATAGTATGAGGATTTTTTGTTAATTTTTCTCAAAGGTCTCCACTTGCTCTGAGAAGGTGTTATATTCAACACGGCCAAAATATTCACTAATCCCAGATGAAATACACTTCTATAAAAATTAGAATAAGCAGCACATGAACATCCATACAACTCATAAACAATCAGCAATCACACATATGACTCAGAAATTATCCTAGAAACCCCAATGGGGAAAACCAACTACGAAGGGGCTTTCTTCTTTCTCGAGCCCAGAGCAAATATAATATAGAAGAAGTACAGTATGAGTTAGATAAACAACAGATGAACCTAAAGGGCCAAAGCCCTAGATCTGCAACTGCTGCTCTTGGATAATGTGCCCCCAGCAATACACCCTCAACTGAAAATCTCAACTCAAACTCTGCCAGTCACTGGATGTTGTACTCTATGTCCAAACTCAGAAGGATGCTTCCTCAACTCTTCTACTCTGCTCTGCTCTGCTCCAAAAGAACAACTACGTTCTCAATCTCTAAAAACAACCCCCAGCAGTACAGTTGCGTCCCTCCTCCTCAGAGGCACGTCCTAGCTATCCTACACTCAATCTGACTCTGACTGAACCCTGATGGCCTCTCCTCAATCACTAATGACAGACCCTCATCTCTCTAGGCCCTCTCAACCTCCCACACATGCCAACAGCTGCTTTACGTCACCCACACGTGTGACATGTTGTTGTTTCTCACGTCCTCTTCACCAGTCGCCCACGCTACAGCTACTACTGCTCTTCAGTCTCTGAAGAAGCTCAGTAAAATATCTCTCACTGCCCAGGTGAAAGAACTCCTCAATCTTCGAAGCTCTATCCTCTCACTGCCCTCGAGAATGCGCCCCCAACTATCTTAGATGGTTCGCCCTCCTTGGTCAATCGATGCTCTGAGCTGCTCTAATATCCTAATACTCACAAAAGATAAATGATTTTTGCACCCTCAGTGTCTTTTATTAAGTCACTGAGAAATTAGGTCATCAAACCGTAATTAGGGTTCCAAAACCCTAATTTCACTTTTGTGCCAAAAATCATACTGTTGCATTAAAAATGCATGAATGCACTTTTGCATGTAATTGGAAAAAGTGTCTTAACTCACTACATGTCTCCTCTGCTAGATCCATGACACTTGACAGAGTGTATCTCACACTCCACCCTCCTACCTATGCTGATAAGTGCCTCCATGTTAGGCTGTCCACATGGAGGACATTCTGAGTTACTCCAAAACTCAACATTTTTGTACCCATTTTTGCTTCAGTTGTGATAATGAGTCTCAGATTTCCCCTTTTCTTTGGCTTCATACTTGACCATTCCATCTTACTCATATTATTCCACCTTGTGCTATGATCCCTTTGGCTTAAGACCTATGCAGCACGACAACTGCTCCCGGCTTTTAGGAAAGTCATTTCCGAAGTTCTGACATTCCAGGGAGCTCGGAAACTTGTAGGGAACTTTCCCAATCTTGTAGAAACCGTTCGGGATTGTTGGGAACTTATTAGGAACTTTTACCCTTTAAAATCGGGAACTTGGGGACTTTTTTTTGCACGTTTCCTTCATCTTGAACTTACACGCATTCATGATCGCCATGTTGGTTGTTAACAACATTCATATTTCCTCGCAACCGTACATATACATGGTTGACTTAGAATTTTTTCTCTAAAAAGGTAAGTTACAATAAAAGTCTTTTTTGTGCTACCTTGTCAAGTTGGTTTCACTAAACTCTGTCTACCGCTCATGCTAGAGTATTCACTTGTCCCTACACTGAATTGCAATTACCGCTAATCAATAATAAATGTAAATCTATTTTGAATTTTTATATATTAAATAAAAGAAAATAAATTTGTTTATTTTACTTTTACTTTATGAATAAAAAGTAAACTTTTAACTAATTGGAAATGGTTTTAAATCTTACTTTAAAATTAAATTCATATATTACATTTAAATAAAATTATCTTGATTTTTATTTTATAATATTTCAATTTGAATATTTATATACCTTTGCAAATACCCGAGCATAGAATGTCTTGTAAACATATAATATTCCAATACATTTTAATTATAGTTGACACAAAACTGAAAACTTACTCTATACATATAGCCACAATTATGGGGACTATAACTTCTAAAAGTGCCCACTTTAGAAAGAGTCTGTTGCCCACCTATTTCAACTAGGTGGCAACCTCATGTACATTGGAGATGTACATTCTTGTTCAGTTGTTCCATGGAAAAATCCTTGTGATTCTTCACCTTGTAGGGCAATTTGCCCCTTTGTACTCGAAATATCCGCTCCCCTGCACGGGATAATTATTGTAATTTTATGTTCTAAGTATGGATCATATGATATGGATGCCATGTCATGGACTTTATCATTAGGGAAGTCCCCTCATCGAGTGTTTTTCCCCTTCCAATAAATTTTCTTCTTTAACGATTTTTATTGGTTGGGTTTTCACTCAAAAAATCCTCCAAAGTGGTGACAGGGGTTCTAGTAATCGAGTCCATGGGGTGGCTAAGGGTTCAAAGTGTTATTCATGATCATACTAGACATATCCTAGAGTCTTGCAGAATTTCGTTGAGTCTAGTCGGTCTTCTTTTTATTTTTTAACCTCACCGTCAGGGGTTAATTAATTAAAGTTTTGAGGTAATAAGGTCGTCACTTGGTCCTTGGCATTTATTTTGTAATAGGGGTATGAGTGCAAAAAGAAATGCCATATCAACCCCTAAGCCACAAGATCAAGTCCCATGTCATTCGGACATGTGGTTAGGATTTTAGCCCACTTTTGGTCCCACTCAGGCAAAAACCAGGATTAATTAATTTAATTGCCTAGAGTGAAAAATGCAAAATTCTTATTTTTAGGCCAAAAGTCAAAAGTTAGGGGCTCTAATTTTTCCTAAAGTTCATTTCTATCAAGGTTAAGGAGAAATAAACCCAAATGGGGCCCACTCAAAGTGGAAAAATGAATTATTTAAAAGAGGAGACGTTTTTTGCCTTATGTGGGTTTTTCCATCTTAATATGGACCCCTTCCCCTCTTGGAAGCTTCAAAAAGGCCCCCTCTTGAATGGGTGACACTTGGCCATCATCCAAGGGCCTTCTCTTTAGGTTTTTAGCTATAAATAAGAGGCTTCTCCTCTCATTTTAGCATGAAGGTTCTTGGTAGCATGGTTATGCTACCAAAATCTTTGCTTCTCTTCTCTTCTCTCTTTATTCTAGCATTTTGCTCAAGCCATTCTTGGCTCATCATTGTATTGAATCTTGCTCTAGTTGGGCCTATAATAGAAGAAATTCTTTGGAGGAAATCTCTTCTATGGTATGTTGGCTTCCCTCTTCAAGCATTGAGGTATTGTTGTTCCATTTGTGAGTATTTACTTTCATTTTGTTAAGCATATATGCTCTTTGCAAAGGTCTTTGCAAAGGGATTGAATGGTAAATAGTTATTTGTTTTTCATTGTGAATAGATTAACTTAACTCTACAAAGGTTTGTGTAGAGCTATTTATATTGCTCATCTCCTTACTTGCATTGTGTAGTCTTGCTCATCCATTTCTTGCAGATCCAAAGGCTTGAAGGAGGGTCTCCAAAACCAAGCTCATAATCTCTTTGTGTTTGTCAATCTACTTCTTTTACTGTTTACATTTTCACTCATAGAGTTACGGGTCTAATAAAACTTGGTTTTATTCATTGGTTACTGAATAAAACCCTTGTTTTAGGGCCTTGACTCATTATATATTAGTATAGTAGCTTAAATATATTGTTTTACATCATTTAGGTGGCTGGAAATTGCATTTTCAGCCCTCTAAACTTTCTGTTTTCAATCATTTTCAAATCTAAAATTTTCTGTAAATATTTGTATTTTTATACTAACTTTAATAACATTGTTTTTTCTGAGTTTACTGTAAATTCTAGCAAGCTTTTGCTTGCTGGTTTTTGACAGATTTTAACAGGTATTAAGAGGAGGTGCTGCCAAAAAATTATCAAAAAACACCCCTCTTGTGCCCGCTTCAAAGAGGGTCCATTTCTAACCTTTCTCCCTCATTTTTCATAGTGTTTTGAGGCTTGAAAAGTCTATTTTCAGTAGGTGTTTAGTTGCTGGTTTTTATTTCATTGTATAACATAGCATAACATAACGTAACAATATAATCTAGCTTAGCTTTTACTTTTCAAGTTCACCAACCTTCCCTTTTGGGGATTGTTGTGAGGTTAGAGTAGTACTTGCTTATTAGCTTGCTTTACTTTCTCAAAGTTTTATCTATTTCAAGCATAAGCATTTGTTTTAATTGTATAAGAGTAATCATATAACTCAAGTCTTTCGTTGTATCCTCTGCCCTCCGTTATCTCCCTTCGGGGAACTCGGACCAAAGGGTATGAAAAGCAGAAGGATTTGGGGGCTTAGTTTAACTAGATAAATTACTTTCTGCTACAAATCTTTCACACATTTATTTTTTTCAATCCGGGGTTCAAGTACCAGCATCTCCCATAAGGGATACCGCTTGGTTGACCCTGTTGATCGTTCTAAAATAAACCTTGCATGCTCAACAGTAACAAGATCTAAAAGTAACCCTCTAAAATAAACCAACAACTTCTCTTGCCCCTGATCCTCTACTCGGTTATCACACTGCGGAGTACTCACGAGATGAGACAGGGAGTGGAAGAGGTTTTAGTAATAGGCATCCACCATAATATTGTCTGAACCAATTAAAAACCGGTGACCGTTGGAAGCTACGAGGGGTGAGAGACCGAGGGGGGTCTCACGGCGTTCACGTCCCACCTAATGAGCGCCTCGGCACTGGGGGTTTGATTTGCGAGCTACAGGTGGACTGGTTTCCACTGTTTTGAGCACAGCAACACTCCATCTTTGGTTTAAGAGGATATGTGGTCGGGGTAGACACATCCCTTGGTTCCAAGACATTAATTGAATATTTAAGGCACCCCTTAAAATTTATTAAAATCAACCAAGAGACATTGCAAAATGTTTCAGCAACATGATACTCCAGCAGGGATTATTTCACTCCAACATTTCACTTTGATTTCAAGTATTTATTTCAGCTCTTGCAATCTCATGTGTTGAATGTTTAAGTAATTGTAAATCTTGCATATCTGAATATCTCATCTTGGCATTTACATTGTGGTTTGTATTAAGGCATTCAGTGAATATCTTGTGGTGTGGTGTATACATTTCCCTTTGCTATATACGTGTATATTGTATATCTTTCTTTAGCAATTGTATATCTTTTGTAAGTAATTATAATCTTGTGGATCTTGCTTAGATAACTGTGGCTAATCTTAGCTTGTAATATATCGACTCCATTCTTTATCTAAGGCATTGGTCTAATAGTTTGATAAACCTTAATAATTAATCCCTTCAACTAATTTGTTATAAATCTAGGAACTTAGCATTCCTTAGGGACTACCCCCCTTGGCTCTGTTGGGATTAAGCCTAAACAGGAGGAGTTGTGGACTGTGATGACAGTGGTCCCCAACACTCACTTGCCCCCAAGGACGCACACAGTGGTTTGAGACTTTCCATGTTCTAAAGTGCATATTAGGCGGCAACAGAGTCTACATTATATAATTAATGCCATGGATGGTAACCTTGATTTTATTGCCATTTTCATCTGCTAAGAGGTTCTAGTTACATCCGTAATTCAAGGGATAAGCTAAGTCATCTGGTTTGTGTTAATGTTTCTTTTCTTCTCTATGTTCTTCTCTTCTCATGTTTTTTTAATTATTTTATTGTTATATTTTTATATTTTTTAAAATATATTATTGGCGTTCCAAACCTGACGTTTCCTGCAAATTTGGGGGAAACTTCCAGATGTATCTGATACTTGTACTCATGTTCCCTACTTTCTCGTGTTTCGAAAACTTGTGCAACATAGCTTAAGACTGATAGAGTGAATTTTGATCTCCCCCTCTGTGTCCCCTTCATCGTGAATGCCTCCATGTCTTCCATGTGTCTTAGGCCCACTTGCATTGTGGTGAATCTTGAGTACAGGACACTTTCAGGTAGATCCTCATGGCCAGCTATCAATAGACAAGAAGAGCTACCACTCAACAATGTTTCCCCTTAAGATTTGAAACAAGAAGTTCGTTCCCCTATAATGCCTCAAAAAGGGCAATTGAAGACAAGCTCCCACTCCAAGAATCTTGTACCAAAAGCTAGTGAAGATGAAAACTTAGTACTAGTTCTTAAAAAAATCAAGAGGGGCCAAGAAAATTGCAAAATCCAGCAATCAAAAAAAAAGAAAAAAAAATCTCGCAAGACTTAATTGCATATGCCTTCAGTAAAAATCAAGGCTAAGGTCTCCTCACCCAAGAAGAAAAGTACAAAAAAACAGTCAAAGAAGAAAAGGGAGCAAAGAAAAAATAAATAAAGGGGAGCCTACTTGCTAAGATTGAAAGAGGGAATACCTCATAACACAATCCCTGTTATGACACATCCCTATAGTCCACACTAGTGGTGAAGATCACAAAGGATCCCTATCTCCTACATCTTGAGTCATTAAGTCAACCTAGACCAATTCTCTTGAACAACCTTTGGACTATCCATCCACTCCATCCAAGGAAGAACTAATCATTGTAAATATTTTGATGTTGATATGGTTTTGATGTGTTCTGAAAACATTAACCACTATAATCCTTATGAAACTTATGCATTATGAATTAGGCTATGTGATGGTTCATATAAACAATCGATTGTGTGTAATTTTGATTTCAATATTTCATCAATTCAAAGCATTAGAGATATCAAAATCCTCCTTCAAAGATATTGAAGGTCCAGAGCTTTATTGGTCAATTTTAATTTTTTACCAAGTTTGACTCTTTCAGTAGTTTGATTTGGTCAACAAGGAAGTCTGACTTTGTCAAACAGACCAGACAACAGAGCATACATGTATGTCATCATCATTCAGCTATTACATGACTTTGGAAGCTAATTGGATCCTTCCATCCTTGGTTTCATGCATATTTGAACTAATAGGCAATTAATTAGACTTTTTCGAAGGTTTAATTTAAAAAATGCTTGGGTCCATATTTCATTTTTTTTGGATTGGATTGTAAATGGCATTTTCAGAGAGATTTCAACTATGGTTTTGAATCTTTGATGAATATGATCTTTAGCGGTTAATTGAGCATCATCAAAGGCATTTCCCCCTCAAATTTCACATGGTTTTATCATTTTTGGATTAATGGGTATTAATAAATCAGTTTTCTGAAGGCTTAATTTAAGAAATACCTAAGACTGGCTAACTGAATAATTCAACTATTGCAAAAAAAGGTAATTGGAGAATTTGTCACGGTGGGTCCTCCTTAAACATTACATGGACATCCCCTAGGTCAATGTTTGATCACTTGGCACATTTTGATGGCCCACATAAAGCAAATCGACTTTAAGGGGGGTGCACTTGTCCAAGATGGGGTGACTTGCATGGCTGGGATCATCAACAATTGGTCACATTCTTCCACTTCAGCAAATCAACATCATGATGAGGCATCTATTCATCACCTACATGGCATTTGGACCCCACTTTTGGTATTTTTCTCAACTATATCAAAAGACTAAATCCCAGGGGGTGCATTTATCCAAGAGGGGTGAATTTGTTGGCTTCACATCACTCACAGCATGACCATGCAGTACACTTCAACTATCGAGCATTATGTGGCTTTCATCTTGGTCACATTTGGCATTTACTTCACCATTTTGGAGGCTCGCAATGAGAAAGACATTTTGTGAGAGGACCAACTCAGCCAAGTGGGGTGCACTTGCTGAACTTAGCCCATGGCTTTGTAAAGAGCTTTTTGTATTTTCCCATGGTTTTGTTTACCCATGGTATTTGGTCCATTGTATTGAGGTTCTCCTTGTTTTATAAAAGAAAGAGACCTCCACCATTGTAGAGGGTTGGAGAGTTGAGAAACTTTGCTAATAACTTATGTTCTTCTATTTCCTATGTCTTATGGATGGTGTATGTTGATTCAATGCTATTCATGGTGAATGTGATGTGATTCTTGCAAGTCAGCTTAGGTAATATTTTTCTTATATGTTGTAATTTCTGAAGTAAACAAATAGTAGGGACTGTTCTAACTTCCCCACTAGATAAACATTGTTAATGAATGAATAGAGCCCATGGTTTTGTAAAGAGCTTTTTGTATTTTCACATGGTTTTGTTTACCCATGGTATTTGGTCCATTGTATTGAGGTTCTCCTTGTTTTATAAAAGAAAGAGACCTCCACCATTGTAGAGGGTTGGAGAGTTGAGAAACTTTGCTAATAAATTATGTTCTTCTATTTCCTATGTCTTGTGGATGGTGCATGTATTCATTGCTATTCATGATGAATGTGATATGATTCTTGCAAGTCAGCTTAGGTAATATTTTTCTTATATGTTATTATTTCTGAAGTAAACAAATAGTAGGGACTGTTCCAACTTCCCCACTAGATAAACATTGTTAATGAATGAATAGATTGCTAGCAGCTTCTTCATCTCATTTAGATTTTTTGCCTTGCTTTAATTATTTCACTAACCTTGTGAGCAAGTTTGTTGTGGTAGTGGATTGTTGGTTGCCTCACTATGTTTGCAGGTTTGTTGCAAGAAGAGGGGCAAAATGGTTGCTTGAGTTATGTTGTGTATTGAAGGGATTGTTTGGAACCTTCCTTCTTGTGAAGGATTGCAAATCTGCTACCAAGAGAAACATTTGACTCCATTGCCTATCTACTACAAGGCACTTGGTCTTCCAGGTACTATCACTATTCTTCCACCTCTACATTCTTTGTACCAAAACATTTTTCTTCACCATATTGACTAGTTAGATAGTTGTAGTTTTCGTCTTAAGGTTGTTCATAAACTAAATCTTAGAAAACCTGGGAGTTTTGCATCTTTACTTAAGAAAGCTGAATTGTGTGGCTGCATCTAAATCTTACTAGTTCCATGGTGAATTGGTCTGAGTTTTTTGTTCTAATTTTTACCTTATTCACATAAAATTTACAGCAAACAAATATCATTTGTGGATAGCATTAATTAGTTAGCAATGAATAACATTCTGATTGCACGATTTACTTTGTTTATTTGAAGGCACATGCATACCATTGCACGTTAATCATGTTGTCCGCCGACTGCACACCAGCAATAGAAATCAATTGAAAGTTGTCTCCTCACTTAGAAAAGTGGGAGAGGTGTGACCTTGGGGGCAAGCACAGAGCTAGGTACTGTCACCTACTCCTAGCTCCTCCATTTAGGCTAACTCCTAACGAAGCCAAGGGGGGTAGTCCCTACAAAAAAGTTTTCTACGGCTCTTAAGTTGTTAAAATGTATTTGAAGGTTGCGGAAGCAGATGGGTGTTTTTTAGGAGTTATTGCGATTAGAAGGTGTTTTACTTATTATGAATATGAAACAAGATCAAAAAGGCAATCCACATTGCAATGAGAGATTAAAAGATGAATTTAAGTTCTAGACATCAAGTATGCATTCAATGATAACAATTATATTATAGACAATTGATCATATAATTATGCAAAACAAAACACGGACCAGTGCCTTATGGAGTCGATGAAACTGAAATGCGCTGAAAGCAATAAACACAAGTCTGGAACTTAAACCAATGAATGTTAGGTTGTGCAAATGTTCTTGGTAAGTTTTAAAGATTTTAATGGTGATCTTGCTTAAGGTGTCTGGAAATCCTAACCGGAAATACCTTCAATGGCTCCGTTCAAAGACATGACGGACCTGTCTAGAATCACAGCTAGGTGTTCAATAACTTAACCAACTGTGTCCAGATTGGGTTGCCTGGCGCCCACACTTGGAATTTGCCCACTACCTGAGTATTTTATCGAGACAACGTCGGTGCGTTGGTTATGGGGGGGAAAGTTTTAATTATATTGTTATTGCGGTCTTAGCAAGTCCATTCACTGTTCTGAGTACGAGCCCAATTCGAAAGTCGGCAGAGCATACTAGGTGAAGGAGATCAACGAAGTAAATTAATTAGAGGGAGTGTGAGTTGAAAGATTTTATTAAGTCAATTAATTAAACTCTCCGACAAAGAGCGCTCTTGACCTTGTCTTATGACAAAGGTTCAAGAGTCTTATCTAATCTAGATGCCTAATGCAAGGATTATGTAAATCTAATGATGCTCTCCGATAGAGAGTGCTCTTCAGTTGTGTTTCTGCAAGTTCAAGAGTCTTACTTAATCCATTAACTTGATTAAACAATAAGATGCATGAAAGTAAACTGAAGATGGTTTATTAAACTCTCCGATAGAGAGAACTCTTGATCCACCTTATGGTGAGATTCAAGAGATTTATGAATGTTAGGTAGTTGATTTACTTATGAAAGATACAAAATCGAGAGATGAAGTAATCAACTTATTCAATGAATCAAATATGCTAATCTAACAATTAGTATTCTAAGAGAAATGATGCAAATATTATGAGCACAAACATATCTAATCTAAGCACATAAAAAAATGAAAACAACACAAACCTCCCCAAATGGGGGAGAATGAGAGTGGGGACCTAAAAACCCCACTCAAACAAAGATATTTTATTAAGATTATACAACTGGCCTTTAGGAATTCAACCTTTGAAATGACTTTTGAAGGAAAGCATACAACTTATTATTATTGAACTTTATGTAAAAAATGAGGGTGATTTACTTTTTATTCAAAACTTTTCTTCAAACTTGCAAAAATGGGAAAAAGAGAAGATAAAAGAGCAAAAAAGATGAAGCAAAAAAAGGCCGAAACAAAAGAGAAAGGATGGGAGAAAGGGAGGAAGACAAAAGGCAATCAAAAAACAAGAGAAGGGAAGAATAGGGCAGCGAACTAGATGACCAAAGAAATGCAAAAGGTAGTGAAAACGGGGCAGGGAAAGCAGATGAAGATGGCTGTCCAAGAAGGAGAAAGATAGGGCCAAAAACTAGGGCAAAAGAGGGCTGTCCAAAGTGAAGAAAAAAGGCTGCAAACTAAAGTGAAAAGAGGACAGCGAAGAAGAAAAGGTAAAGACAAGCAAAACAAGGCAAGGAAGAAGAGGCTAGCAAGCACGAAATCGAGAAAATCAAGGAGCAAATAAGAGAACTAGAAGAGGGAAGTTCGTAGATCCAGGTAACCAAGTGTGTTTTTTAATCTTTGTTGATGGAAGGAAGGAGAAGCTCTGACTGTTGTGTCTCTTTCTTGGATTGGGAAGTGCTTAGAAGAACCTGCAAAATGAAGGAGTTAGATGAAAAAAAGCCACTGGTTCATGAAGAAGAGCTTGATCTCAAGCTTGCTCTTCACCCCTGATGATCCCTGCAAAACCCTTACAAACAATATCAAATCCGAACAAGATACTCATAAACTAGATTGTTAGCCCTTCTAGAGTTTATAATGAATAATAATTTAATAATTGAAAAGAAAGGGTAAGAGAGATATCACCAAAGACAATGTGAATCCACAACTCTAATAACTCATGCATGGACCTCCAAAGTCACAACTTTATTCCAACTTCAAACAAATATTACAATAATCTTGGCAGAGTGTTCATGCCCAAAATCTCCATGAAGAAGAGAGTGCCAAGCACCTCTATTATACAAAAAACAAAGCCTCGAGGGGGGCATTCATGAACTAAGGATCAAGCCAGAGTTAAGTGAGTTGAAGAGGAGCTAAACTGAACTGAAACTTTGTTGAAGGAGTGACTGGTGGGATTGATTTGAGTTGGTTGGATTCCAAAACAAGGAGGAGGTGCCACATATCCATGTGTACCCACCAAGCTCCCTACCAACCCACTCGCTTGCTCCACATGCCGGCTCAATCCTTCAATACCTGCGATCTCATAATCTATCCACTCACTTGAACTCGCACTAGAACTGCCAACACATCAACTAATCCAAAACGACAAGATGCACTCAACCACCAAAATCTATCGGCTTCAATTCCTCACGCGTGGGCTTCCTTCCACGTGAGTATGGTACGGCAGCTTGGCGAATGGTTGACGTCATTATAATTATTCGAAATTAGTCGCTGTGCATGGAATACATTATGGAAATATATGTCATAGTTTTAACTTATAATGTGGAGGGGACCACACTTGATACCATTCGTTTCCACCCATTCGCTAGAGTGAGCTTTCCTTCACGTCACCTTTTATTTTGAACAATTCGCTGGATGGAGTTGGATATATTATGACATGGCATGGTATTAAAACATGGCTTATAATTTTTTAATATATTAAGTGGATGGGTCCCTCCCCATCTCACTCAACACATCACACTAGCGTGAGTCTCTTCACGTGAATTTCTTTTCATGAAATTAAATTCGAATTCCAATTTTTAAACCAGAGTCTAACCTCCATCATGGTGGAAGAGGGTCGTAAGTTAATGGGGACCCATATGCCAAGTCACCACACCATTAAAATATTCAATTTTGACTTTTTTGAATATTTTGACCAAGTGCCAAAATGTTCACTTTTAGCATTTAAATGCTACTCTGATGCTCTGCTAGCCGAATGATGACTTTCGGGATGCTTCGGCCGGCTGAAACTTAGTGAAAGTGGACCCTGGGGTAAAGATGCTGCTTCGGGCTTGAAAATGAGCCCAACCATGCCGAAAACGAACTCCGGATCATTCTTTTATTACATTTTGAATTTTTCCATTTAAACCATTAAAAAATGGCTTAAAAAACAGAAAAATTTATTTTTCACTAAATCCAACGAAACTTCAAGGGGACCCGGTACATCTTCATACGACTCAATCGGAATGCCTAGCATGACAAAAAATACTAACACGAAGGCTCTAATAACCTCCCAAGGCCGAAACACCAAGTCAACTACCCCAGCTTTGGAGGAGCGAGTGAAAAACTCAGAAATTATTGATCGTTTATTCAACAGCCAATAATAACCAAAGGAAAAAACACTCTGGGCTAGTCGACTTAATGCCCAAGTCCGGGAAGCCGATCCTTTTATAAAAAATTAAATGCTAGGACATTTTTTACATTTTCCCCAAGGAGGTATGAACATGTATCTTACAAAAATAAAAAGCCCAGCCAAAAACTGGCTAACTCTGGAACACACTGAACTTCTGAACTCTAGAGATGAGCATTCATCATGCTCAATAACTGGCGGCTCAATAGAAAGTTTAACTATTGTACAAAATAGTTGGTAACATATCACTCAATCATCCACACATAAAACAAGCACTAGTATCAACCTATTTCTCACTTGTCTGGGCAATTTCACTAGTCATTGTTGAAGTAATGTTTGATAACTAGGCATTGCACTCTTATCAGTTATCTCATTTGTTAACTTGAACAAAGAACCTAAACCTTTGTACCAACAAGTAACTTTACACATTGTCAATACTTAATCTTCATGACACAAATCATTCATGGTAGCCTCATCAGTTATATCACAAAAGCATCCTTAAGAGTCACTGTGAAACTGCATCCAAGCAAGGACATCATCTATCTTTGTCAAGTTTCATAACTGCAAGTACCCTAGCCTCTTTTACCTATAGTTTACCACATTTTAATCTTTAATTATCTCAGGCACACTATCTTCCTACAAATCAATAAAGCTAGTACTTGAGAAAGTTGGATAACCTTGGCAAGTATCCGGGAAAACTTGGCTAAGGACACCTCCCATGGTTAGTCTAAGTTTACTTAGGTGGACTAAGGAAACCTAAAGAGAAAGGAGTCTATCCTATAGTGACAATTAGGGGTAGATTCCTAACCTATAGTGACAATTAGGGGTAGATTCCTAAGGTTTTGCTGGGGTAGTAGCTGATTAATCCTTGCAATCTCAAGGTTTCAAGGTTGTGCAACAACAGGCCTCATTACTATTCTAATGTATGAATGCCTCAAAATCAAAGTTAAAAAGAATCACGTACTCTCAAAAAAGGAATTTGTATATAAATTAAATGCAGAGAAAAATATCATAGCAAATACTCCCCATCACAAAAGCCAATAAAAGGGCTAAATGAAATGTAAATGTGAAATGCAAATAAAATCTCTAAGGAGAAATAAAGAAAAATGAGAAAGGGATCGCAATATAAAGGCGTGTGAGGATGGATGACTCATGACAGCACTTCCTAGGCACACATATGGAAGAATGTAATGTCTCTTTTTGAAATTTTATTAAATGACCAATTTTTTTACTTTTTTCCCTATTTCGACCTTTGACTAGTTTTGATGTCTAGGTCTCAAATTGGTTCAAATGCTCCCAAATCTTCACAGAAGGTATATGAATGATATTAAGGCTTGAATATGATGTTCGAGGAAGGTTTATGACCCTTAAGATTCTGGTCGAGGTAGGAGTTTTGACTAGTAATTTGGGGTTCTAATTCCCCCACAATGAATACTGAAAATGGCTTCCCAAATGCACTCAAGCCAACTCGAATTTCTGAATGGAAGCAAGGGACATGTAAAGGACATCAATATGAACTCATATGCATCACCATTCAACTTTTAATGTCTGCTATAACTCCCTTAAATCAGCTGCAAAAAGACAAGTTTCAACCTTGGGGGAAATGATAGCCAAACTTCTCCAAATTCTATGAAACTCAACAAAATAACTCCAAATGCTTATGTACTGAACATTAAACTCATATAATCCATCAATAACAGTCCATTCATCCATAAACCATCAATCGTTTACTGATCCATTCGAATCTATCAACATTATATTGGTTAACGACAAGGTAGTGGGGAAATGGCACTGTTTCTTCATTGTTTAACATTTATACATGAAATCTTTTGGGTATTTTGACCTGAGAATCTTTTGAACTTTAAATACATAAATAACACTCCATTCATCCATAAACCATCAGTCGTTTAATTATCCATTTGAATCCATCAACATTACATTGGTTCACAACAAGATAGTGGGGAAATGGCACTATTTCTTCATTTATTAACATTTTTACATGAAATCTTTCAGTATTTCAACCTGAGAGTCTTTTGAACTTTAAATACAAAGCATTTACATCAGAACATAAAATAATGGGGCATTAGAAGCTTTCCCAAAGAGATCAATGGCTCACCCACAATGCAATCCCTCCATGAGCAAGAATATGCGATAAAAACTGGAAATGGTTGAAAGGAAGTGTTGCAATAGAAAGAACCATGAGTTGCCATGTAGCTTACACCTGCAAATACAACTACATTAAAGCTCCATGAAAGACCTAAGTGGCCTCTGCAAACACCAACTTGGATGGGAATCTTTCACCCACAAAACTGGCTAAGGCAAGAAACTAGTCATCCACTAGCTCTCTCAATTCACAAATGCAAATTTCTCAAATGATTAAAATCTCTTCTCTTGGTTGATTCCTGTATTTTATAAACATCCTTAGCCTTCTAAGGTTACCAATCCATCCACAAACTCAAGCCAATTCGAATTAGGGTGTGTGTTCATGATTTGCCATGTGTTCTCCCTTTCCTAGCCTTCCATCTTACCCCAATTTGAGTAGGAACCCATTGAGCTTCCCCAACACATGAGCGCCCACTTGGATGCTCTATTTCGACCTGACATGTCAGATATGTCAAATGTTAGCCTTCAGATCTGATTTGTGTCATAGCTGTCATAGCGTCTTCATCATTGTTGTCACAGAGCTAGGGAATCTAGTCCAAGTGTCTCACTAGCTCCAAAATGTCTCTTCCTCTTCCATGGGAGTTACTCTTCCACTCAAATTCGACCTTAATTGATTCATGCCAAGTATATTGACCTTCCAACTCATCCCAAGACCCTTGGGCTTCTTACGGATTCGAAATCCCTTATGGATTCGAAATTGCAAGAGGAGGATGCCATGTGGCACAGAAAATCTAGCTTGTGTGGGCCCCATAGTCTCCATGTGTCTCCATGATCAATTGCCCCTTTGATTTTCCCTTGTATTTATTTATTTAGCTCCTTTATTAAATATTTATGCCATTCTAATGTTCAAACATCATTTATTGTCCCCCTTATTCCAAATCCCAAAGCTTCCACCCCCAACCTAGGAAACCAATAATTTTCCTCCTTGGCAATTATTTGACCCTTAGCATCAATTTGACAAACTCTCATGAATATGGTAAATGTGATCAGGCCATTGTGACCCAATGCAAACTTTGGGACATGACAAAGAATCATCTAGAAAATCGTAACTACTGAAAGTTAAGTATAGAGTTATCACTCCTATGTTGATATGATGGTTATTTCACAAAAAAACCCTTTCTCCCCTATGTACGTAATTCACTCCATATACCTTCACTTGACTTAGGTAAGTTAAGCTATGCATATTAACTTAGGAACCTCACATGTAAAAGGGTTCTAAGGGTTACACCAATGTTAGACTTGACAAGTAGAAATTATTAATCAATGAGTTATTAAAAAAAGTGCATTTGTAATGTATATCTTGTGTATCATTATCATGTTAGACTTGTTGCCGCCTTTCATGCACCTCAGGGGGGTTCAGCGTGGCAGAAATCTTCAAGCCGTTAGGTGCGTCCCTAGGGACAAGTCTCGAGTTGACGTATTATCACTCAACTCCTCCGTCTAGGAAAACTCCCAGCGAAGCCAAGGGGGGTGGTACCTATAAAAGAATCTAAGGATTTTAAGCTAAGAAACAAAAGATGAAACTAGTCTAGGAGTTTAAAATGAATTACTGAAACCTGACATGCAATGATTTAGATAACTTCGACAGCGTATGAAATTAAAAGCATTCACAACACATTGATTAATTTAGGCAGAAAGTAAATATTGTAGACCAATGTTGTGGAGTCAAATAATGTTGTAAAGGGAAATGCTGTGCAAGTGTATCTTGGTCAGTTTTATATAATAAGGATGAAATGGATTAAGGAGAAAAGGGGATTCTCGATATACCCAAAAGTACTTGGGAATATGTCTGAATTTCAACTAATGTGGCTTTGCACAAGGACGTGTGGGCTAGATTGAGTCACGGGGGTGTGTCCAACACTACACCAAATGAGGGTGTAGCCTGAAAGGGCCCCATGATCACTTTATAGTTGTTCCCGCTTTCTTCGTAAAATTTCCCACAAATAGTGAAGCTCAAAAACGTCAAATTTTCGTTATGTCATGGGGATTAATTTATTATGGTGAGTTTTTATTAAATCTGAAACTTATTGAGTGCACACTTCCGCTTTTGGTCATCCCAAAGATCAAGGAGAACCAGCAATGGGCAAGAGCATACACAGAAATGGCGGATGTTTATTCCAATTTGAGATTATAGAAACAAAAGCAAAAAAATAAAACTGAACTACTTTAGAAAAATATGCAGCCTGTTCAGGCGGAGTGTGTGATTGTGTTACAAAAAATAAAGCAAAATGTTAAAAAAACTCACACCACGAAAAGACAAGTGCAAATCCCCCCAAGGGGGATGGGGTGTGGGCAATTGGTTGCCCACTTGATCTCTTTATTATGATAATTACAATGCTTAAAGAAGCCCTCTTTCTCCTTATAAGATTGGAGGAAAGAGGTTACAATACGAGAAGAGATAAAGGAAAGATGATGAGGCTTCAAGATGGCCTTGAATCGCTTGTCTGTGCCAAAAACATGCCCATAAGAGTCAAAACCTTCTATAAAAATATTAAAACCAGCAAACTAATTAATGTCAAAATGTGCCCAAAATTACTCTAAAAGTGACTTGGACAAACTCCAAAAATTGCTAAATAAAAACTAAGTTAATACTAGATTTAAGAAAGCAAGTAACTAAGAAGAGTGGGCTTGTGAGACCCACTTTTCTTAGGATTTTGGACAGCCTTTAAGGGCAGCCAATTCAAGCACTTTAGATTTGCGAGATATAACTTTTAAAACCAAATACTAGACTCTATTTCAAGCCTTAAGATTTTACTATGAAATGACTTGCATAAAAGAGAAACTAGCCATGTTAGATCTAGTATAAAATAATTTTTTTAAATCTCATGATCTAAGCATGAAAGAAATCATATTTAAATAATGAAACTTGCATAAACGAGATCTGAAATTTGTAAGAAGTAAGAACGATAACCAAGAAGATTGAATTTTTAAGATGTGAAGGAAAGAGAGATAGAAAGAGTGCTAGAAGCCTGGGAATGTTGGGCCATGGAGTCTGCTTTGGTGGAACACCGAGGGACTATGTCCTCAATAATATCTTGAAGATGAGGAGGATGCAAACTAGCTCAACCTCTTCTCCAAGTGAGATCACCTGCAACTTAGAAGTCCTTGCACAAACAGATGGTTAAAACATAGGAGCTGCTGGAACAAAAAAACTTAGAAAGCATGCAATTAAACTTAAAATACATGAAACTCCAAGAAATCTAAAACAAGCAAATAGTAAGAGAATAAATCAAACTAGAATAATCTCTTACCCTACTGGGACGGAGCTCCCCTTCAAGACCCATAGTTAACCAACAAAAAACAAAGACAAATAATACAAATTATACCTCATAATCACTTGACAATCATCATCCACACATGAAAAGTATTACACCATAGATCTTGCCTCCAAAGCCTTCTTTTTTCTAAATGGTAAACAATACAATACAAGCAAGAACATTCCTTCGGTCCTCTGACCATGAGAAAAATGAGAGGAAGAGCTTGTTTAAATAGGAAAAATGAGAGCAAACCCCAAGGGGGGGCGAATTTGCCAAGGATTGGAACTTTTTGAGATGATTGGGGACAAACTAGAGTGAACTAGAGGTGGTAGGCACCACCTCTCACAAGCTAGGTCACCCCCGCCTCTTTCTGTTACACATATACAACAAGAGGTGAGTTTTTTCATGGATAAATGTGCCTCTCTAAGGAGAAATTCGCCCCCTCATGGATTTGATTAGAATTGGTTTGATTTGATCTTGATTTGGTCTCCAATTAGCCCCAACATCATCCTTGGCTGAACTGGAACATGTCTAGGAGGTTATTAAAGTCTAGGTGTCTATGTATATTACCATGCTAGTCACTTTTTTGAGTCAGTGAACATTTCACAGGTCCCCCATAGGTTTTTTTAATTTCTAAGAAAAATATTTTTTCCCGTAAACTTAGGATATTTTTTAATAGTTTAATTGAGAAATTTGTAATTGTCATAAAATTATGGCTATGGGGGCAAATTTTCCATGGGGGTGCTCGTTTTCAAACTCAAAGCACCCACTTTACCCTAAAACCGACTTTTTCTAAGTTTTAAGTGATTATTTATTACCTAAATCAACTTATCTCCAAAAAAGCAAAAAAGTGAATAAAAAATGAGAAAAAGGGAAAATATGGAGAAAAAACACATCCCTAAATCAGTGGAAACTTGTCCCAGACATGTTCCAGTTCAACCAAGGATTATGTTGGGGCCTAATTGGAGACCAAATCAAGATCAAATCAAACCAATTCCAATCAAATCCATGAGGGGGCGAATTTCTCCTTAGAGAGGCACATTTATCCATGAAAAAACTCACCTCTTGTTGTATATGCGTAACAGAAAGAGGCGGGGGTGACCTAGCTTGTGAGAGGTGGCGCCTACCACCTCTAGTTACTCTAGTTCGCCCCCAATCATCTCAAAATGTTCCAACCCTTGGCAAATTCGCCCACCTCTCACAAGCTAGGTCACCCCCACCTCTTTCTGTTACACATATACAACAAGAGGTGAGTTTTTTCATGGATAAATGTGCCTCTCTAAGGAGAAATTCGCCCCCTCATGGATTTGATTGGAATTGGTTTGATTTGATCTTGATTTGGTCTCCAATTAGCCCCAACATCATCCTTGGTTAAACTGGAACATGTCTAGGACAAGTTTCCACTGATTTAGGGATGTGTTTTTCCTCCATATTTTTCCTTTTTCTAATTTTTTATTCACTTTTTTGCTTTTTTGGAGATAAGTTGACTTCAGTAATAAATAATCACTTAAAACTTAGGAAAAGTGGGTTCTAGAGTAAAGTGGGTGCTCTGAGTTTGAAAACGAGCACCCCCATGGAAAATTTGGCCCCTTAGCCACAATTTTATGACAATTACAAATTTCTCAATTAAACTATTAAAAAATATCCCAAGTTTACAAGAAAAATATTTTTCTTAGAAATTAAAAAAACCTAGGGGGGACCTGTGCAATGTTCACTGACTCAAAAAAGTGACTAGCATGGTAATATACATAGACATCAAGACTTTAATAACCTCCTAAGGCTTAATCACCAAGGCGAGTACTCCAGCTTTAGAGGTTGAGTGAAAAACTTGAAAATTATAAGTCGTTTGTGCAACAACCGATAATTAACAAAGAAAAAAAACACTCTAGAGTACCACATTGATAGATAAGTCTAAGTTGGCCAAGCCTTTTACAAAATATCATCATGCTACGCCAAGTTATTACAATTTCCCCACGGGGTATGAACATGCAAAAATTTTAAAAAGGGGCCAAAATTGGCCCTGAAAGGTCTTCTGAACTTCTGAGCATTAATAATGAACAAGGGACCTGTTCACAGCTTTGGCGGCTCACTAGAAATCCACCTAATTGCAACATAGTGGATAACATCTGGCTCCAACTTTGAGACGTGTGCTCGATCTGGTATTCAGGCAAGGAGAAGATACGAGAACTCTAGAATCTATGGTTTATATCATATGTAAAAACATCTCAGCTTGACAAGAAAAACCTTTGTAGCACAAATTTTATATAAAAAACAAACGAATCATGAGTTGCATTTATTCAAGAATGTGGAAAACAAAAACTTAACCAAATCAAATGTTATTTATTCCTAAGTACAGAAAAGAAATGCAGAAAGTAAATGCTCGCTTTAAGGAGCTTATTTTCCTACTCTAAACATGACATAAAAAGGTTAGGTGTAATCAAAAATCAAATATAGCCACATATGCATTTCATTAATATAAATAAAAATTGTCTTGTCTTTGGTTACCAGCCAAAGCAAGGACATATTATTCAGAAAATCCAAACCTACGTGATGATCCAGAATGGGTGGGTTGGATGGGAAATCATAGACATGAACAATGTCGTCAAACTTCTTCCCAAATTGGTAGTTGCTTGCGTGGGTTGTTTCTATCCATGATTGGATAGGACTAATATACAAATCGACATGACGAGGCAGATCAACCACACCATCATATTGATCATCAAGGCCAATCGAATGATAACTCGTTGTATAAACCCCAAGCTACTCCATATCATAAGGAACCTCTGGGTGTGAAGATGATGGTTGAGACTAATATTTCACTGACTGCATCACGTCTGACTCTTCACTACACTGCTTCTCCATGTCTTCCTTACTAATTCTTGTGTATGACTCTAAATGATATGGCTCTGAAAGATCATATGCAAACTCTAAATGCTCCTCTTCAATATCAAGATTTCCCAAGGTCTCAAGATGAGCACTTCCTTTAGTGGACATATCATAGATAGGATTTTCAATAAAACCTCCAAAAGACTCTGAATGAACACTCCCCTCTCTAGACATATCATAAATGGGACTTTCCATAAATGACCAATAGTTATCAACATCTTTGTCAAATATGGGGGAGTCTTCAGCAAATGCCTCATGCTCATAATAATCTTCTTTAGAAAACTTGGTTTCAAGATGTTACAAGACAACAAACCTTCCAAACCCTCATCACCATGTGGAGAACATGGAGGAGTTTCATCATATACCATACATACTTCATCATAATTTTCTTTATAAGCTTTTGTGATGGTCTCTTCGTGAGGTAGACCTGGAGTATAAGTATTACCATCATCACTAACATAAACTTGAGCACACTCCAAATCTTCAATGGTATCACGAGGTGTATTTTCAATAATGTCTTCAATCAAGAGATCCTTATGTGCTTCTTCAATGGGGTCATGGTGAATCTCTTTCTTAGCGCCAAGTTGTGTTCTAGAGAGGAGGGCATCAGAATCTTTAACAAGTTGCTTAATCTCCCCCACTTCTCCTCTATACCAACACAAAAGGAAACATTCCGAAAAATCAACCGTGGAAATTATGGATTTTTCAAGAAGGTCATAGAGCCAATTCTCTGCATCCCCCTACAAGGAAAAAGAAAATATGATCATCAGATCATCCTCATGAATCACATTAAAATCAGTCAACAGCTTGAAGAAATTAGCAATATGATGGGTGACTAAATCACCATTATTTCCAAAAAACTCTGGAGCAACCTTATACAACTCTTTATGATTATAACAATCATTAGGAAATCCACATACATTTGAGAAGCCCTTCTTTACCCATAGTAGAATTCAACTATATAGATATGAAGTAACCACAAAGAACAACTGGTACTAAATCAAGAAAGTTGTCAAAGAGTGAGCATATCCGACATGCTTTCAACCAAGCATGACATTGACTATGTATTTATGGTTGTTGATCGGTTCTCTAACATGGTCATTTTAACACCTTACAAGAAGAGTATCACAAAAAAGGCCATTGCCAAGCTCCTTCTTCAAGTGTGTTTGGGTTCATTTTGGACTCTTGCAAACCATAATTTCAGATAGGGATAGTGGGTTGTTGAATACTTTCTAATCCAACCTATGGTCGTTGTTATCACATATATTGTACCTGGGCTACCATAATGCAGCATACAGCATATAGAGTGATCTCTTTATTTTTCATGAGCCAAACATATTGACAGGGATACAACATGGATCAGCTTTTGCAGCCTAAGCCATTGAGAGCCTTTGTTCAGATTTCAAATACAAAGTATTTCTTTGCTAGGACTGATATTTCCTTGTCCATTAAGATGATTTCAGTGTGACCTAGTTCATTCAAGCAGAGTAGCAGATATGGTACACAGTTACATATGGGCATATCAAATAGAGACAGGTATATGGTGAGATCGGGTATATGGCTCCTTGGTTGGAGTTTGCTCTCTGATGTACATTAACACCTAAACTTGTTATGTTATGATGTTTTTTGGCAACCTATGCTTCTATAACATATCTAAGCATCTTATGCTTAAACTTGTGTTGAGAATAATTTAATAATCTGATTTTGAAGACTATTGCGTATGCCATGCTTCACGCAACTTTTAAACCTTGGTGCTATGCTGGTTCCATGTATCATTTGTCACCATCCATCCAATTCCTCCATAATTGATTTCCTCCCTGTTATCCACTAATTTTGCAATTAGTGGATTTTTTGGTGAGCCGCCAAAGCATTGAACAAGTACACTTGTTCGTGATCAGAATTCAGAAGTCTGTCAACGTTTTTCTAGGAGTCTGTTCGGAACTTTTTGTAAATACATGTCATATCCCCTTGGGGAGATTGTAAAAAATGTCCTAGCATTTAAATTTTTATAAAAGGCTCGGCTTCCCGGACTTGGGCATCAAGCCGACTAGCCCAGAGTGTTTTTTCCCTTGGTTATTATTGGTTGTTGAACAAACGACCAATAATTTCTGAGTTTTTCACTCTCTCCTCCAAAGCTGGGGTAGTTGTCTTGATGTTTCGGCCTTAGGAGGTTATTAGAGCCTTTGTGTCAGTGTTTTTCATCATGCTAGGCATTCCGATTGAGTTGTATGAACATGTACTAGGTCCCCCTAGAGTTTCATTTGATTCCGAGAAAAAATTATTTTCTCTGTTTTTAAGCCATTTTTTAATGGTTTAAATGAGAAATTTCAAAATGTAAAAGAAGAGTGATTCGGAGTCCGTTTTCGGCATGGTTGGGCTTATTTTCAAGCCCGGAGCAGCATCTTCACCCCAGGAGCCACTTTCACTAGGTTTCAGCTGGCCAAAGCATGATCTAGCTAACAGATCATCAAAGTGGCATTTTAATGCTAAAATTGGACATAATGCACTAAGTCCAAAAATTAAAAAAAGTCAAATTCAAAGTCAAATTTGAATATTTTAATGGTAAAGGGTGACTTGGCATGGGTCCCCATGGTTAACAACTTCACTAAAGAATGAAAGGTGACATGGCACTCAAACTTTGGTTTATAAGTTAAAGTTTGATTTATTTCTTAAAAAATGATGACGTGAGGGTGGATGGCTCACGCTAGCTCATGAGCATGGGTGCAATGGTGCTAGGTGTGGACCCTCTCCACTTAAAATATTATTTTCAAACCCTAGCATCCAAACTTTGGATAAAAGAGGTGGATACGATTTAATTAAAGATTGAAGGTGACGTGAAGATGAAGCTCACGGTGAACCAAAGTAAGGGTTGCGCTGATGTGTAGTGGGCCCCTCTTCATGACTCATTTTTAAAAAACTTTGCATATGATTTTAAACCATGGTATGTATGGAGGCTACGAGAGGTTTTAATGCATGCAAATTAATTCAAAGGGGTGACGTCAACCATTCATTTAATTTTGCCTTCACTCCATACGCCGTACACTCGCGAAGGATGAAGATTAACGTCAGCATTTAAGATAGAGCTCGCGCTGATAGGGAGGTGGGCGACTTCCTTGTTTTGTGGCCACCTCATGGACTTGGCTCCCATTGTACACAAGTTGCTTTCATTATAACTCAAAGTCGTATCTCCTTCAAAGCTCACGCATACCTCTTTTGGGTGAATCGTGGATACACTTGGCCACTCCATATTCGGTGGTGAAGCTTCCTATGTGAGAGTGGGGGGTGCCTTGCCTAGGTGGAGGCCACCTCCTCACTCCCTATTAATTGCAAACTGGAGTTATGTGGTGTGTTATGGCTCCAAGCCAAGATTTGATTGGATTATTATTGGAGTTGAGATTTTTGTCAAGTGTTTCTGGCTCCCTTAGTGCCAAATTCGAATTAGGGTTTTAGCTCTTGTAATTTGTATAAGTAGAGGCTCTTTTTAGCTCTACAGGGTGGATGATTTTTGTAGAGAACCTCTGGTGAAATATTGTAATACTTGTTGCTTTCATGCAACCATTTGAATAAAGAAAGGCTTTGGAGGCTCATGCAGTGTAGTTCTTGGATGCATGTGCTTTGGTAAATGAGGTGATACAATTTCAATTTTTCTCTTGCTTTGTTAATCTGTGGTTATTGATCAATGCTTTAGAGGGCTTATGTAAGCACATAAGAATAGATATTTGTATTCTCAAGTTATCTATTTATTTATTTACTCTTAGAGATCTAAAAGAGCATTGTCTTATTCAGTTGTATCTCATGCTATTTTGATTTCAATTAGTAAATGGTACAAGATCTAATGCCCATTTTTGCAAGTGTATGAGTTCTTGTTTGCAGATCACTCCATTCTACTGAGTAAAAGGTTGAGCTAGTTTGCATCTCCTTTTCTTGGAGCCAAGTATAAGATTCTAATAGCTATTTGCTAAGTGAGATCCAGGGTGGTTTCAAAGATTCAAGATCTAAGTGGTTCTACCTCTCTTATTCACCTTTAAAACCAAAATTTCAACTCTTTCCCAGTTACTTTATGTTTGCAAGTTAAAATAAAATCTATAAGGCTAATCATTTTCATTTTTACTTGCTCTCATTTCTAGATCTAGGAGGTGTTCCAGTTTTACATTTAACTTGGATCTAGTTAGTACTTGAAGTAGCATAAAAATTCTATCTTTTGCACAAGTACTAAGTGTAATTTTTTAATGTATTTTATTGTCTAATCCATTGTTTTACAGGAAAATAGCTCGCTGGTTTTTCACTTTTCATGACAGGTTAAGCGGAAGTGCTAGCGAAAATTTGAAGTTTCAAGCTCCAAAAATCACTCATAATTCCCCTTCTTCATCCCCTTTCTGTGGATTGCATTGAAGGCCTTTCAAGATCATAAAAGAATCCCAACATCAAAGGCATTGTAAAAATTAATAAAGAGCAAGTGGGATAAAGGCTCCCACACCCCACTTCCCCCAATTGGGGGAAGCCTGTATCGTCCATTTTTTCATGTTTGCAATTTGCTTTGTTTTATGCTTGTAGAATAATTGGTTAAAATAGAATAGAAAAGGTTAGTTTCAATTTCTGAAAAGTTTGTTTTTTTTGCTTTCATAAAAGTAAAAAAGAAAAAGCCTCTTGTTTTTTGTTTAACTTCATTTTAGAGTTTTCTTTCATTTGATACAAATTGCAAAAGTAAAAAAGAACTAAAATCTCTTGAATCTCATCGTCAGGTGGATCAATAGTGCTCTCTGTCAGAGGGTTTGTGGTTATTATTTATTCCATGCATTTTTGCACTTTAATTTGTTAATTTAATTCTAAGTCTCTTGAACTTGCCAAAATCCAAGTCAAGAGCACTCTCTGTCGGAGAGCATAATAGTCTTGCATCGTCCTTGCATTTAGGCATATAGAGTAACTAAGACTCTTGAACTTTTGTCATAAGACAAAGTCAAGAGCGCTCTCTGTCGGAGAGTTTAATTGTGTTTTAATAAAATTTGCAACTCACATCTTCCCCTTAATTAATTTACTTTGTTGCTATCCTTCACCTAGTATGCTCTGCCGACTTTCATAGTTGGGCTCGTACTCAGAACGATGAACGGATTTGATAATTTCTCAAGTAAAAACGTAATAAAATTTTACCCCCATAACCAACGCACCGACGTTGTCGAAAGTATTCAAAGTCATTCTTAGTAAAGGCGTCGGAACTCCCCGTTGTCTTAGAGTCCCAGCTAGCTGGTCAATCCGCAGGATACCAACCTGGGATACTGGACGGGCCGACATGTCTCAGACGGAATAACTTGGAACGCTTTCTCGGTTGGTCTTTTGATACCTTTGATGAGCCATAATAAACAAAACCATTAAAACACTTTAAAATAAGCCAAGAACAATCGCAAAACACTTTCACTAGCACTATTATGAGACTTGTACTTTCAATATTCTCGAGCATCTCAGACATTTGACTCCATAAGGCACTGGTTTGTTTTTTTTAATCTTATGCATTATTATTAATCTGGGCCATTTGTCCTTTGGTTTTCTCAAGTAAGATCTTTATCTGTGAATGCTAGTTTATTTCACGAGCTCTCATTATATTGTTCATCTTTCAATCTGGTGATATCAACGTGGATTGCTTTTTGTCTTGTGTTTATTTCTCAGTTATAATAATTGCAATCTTCGTTCATCATAACAAACTCCTAATAAACACCTGGCCGCATCACTTTCATAAAATTTACTTAAACACTTTGACCCTTAGAAACTCTTTGTTAGGGACCACCCCCCTTGGCTTCGTTAGGAGTTAGTCTAAACGGAGGAGCTAGGAGTAGGTGATAGTACCTGGCTCTGTGCTTGCCCCCAAGGTCACACCTCTCCCACTTTCTCAAGTGAGGAGACAGCTTTCGAAAGATTTATGTTGCTGGTGTGCAATCGGCGAACAACACTCCCATGACTTATGTTGATTGAGACCTATGAGATTGAAGATCTTTTCCCCATCTTGACCCATATGCATGATAGACTCCATGTTTTTATGTGTCTCTGGCTATGAAGTATGCGGCTTGGTCAGTGTGGCCAAGTTCACCGGATGGTTTTCCTTTAATCCTCAAAACAAGTGCTCCACCCAACAGTGTCTTTAGACACTAAAGCATCGGAACGCATAAATGCTATATCTAAATGATGCAAAGTATAAATGTTATAAATTAGTCAGTGGCCAAAGGATGAGCACTCATCCATTGTATGATGTAAGGCTCATTTACCGCCACCAAGGACAACAGGGTGAGGCAATCCCGTCGAGGCTATGGATGCTCGCTGGTAGTGAGGCTAGGCCTTAGTCATTTTCTGGATCCCAGAAGGCTTTTCAGGGCACCTGCCTTTGGAGGTTGGTTATTATCTTGGTTAAAATTAAATGGTTTAAAAAAGTCAATGGTCAAAGGATGAGCACTCATTCCTTGTATAGTGTTCTGCTTATTTTCCCCTACAGGGCAACAGGGTGAGGATGACCTGTCAGAATTATGCCTTTGTCATTTTCTGGAAACCCAGAAGAATTTCCAGGGCACCTGCCTTTGAAGGTTGACTAGTGTTCCAAATTGTTAAATCTGTTAAATGGAAACTTGCTAGAGCCTTAAGGAAACAAGCCAAGGTACTTTATCCATTTGTGAGATACCACCATCCCCTATTGTTATCTGTCATGCATATGTCATTTTGGTTGTGTGTATTTGTCATCAGTCGAAAAGATCACATGGACAAAACCAACTATAGGTCATCACCCTTTACCTTAGCCTTGTTTTCCATCCTCACCCAGCACTAACAAATTGTTTAAAGTTTGTAAGTATGGCATACACAAGAGACCTCCAGAAGGTTCAATGATTTTTCAAAGACGCAGGTATATCTTACTAGTTACTATTATTATTATTATTGTCACCATAATTCTGAATTGCATAATTTAAGTTGGGTTTTAATCAGTGTTCCACGAGGACGCACCTCCCATGGTCGGGGGCTCGCCCCCTACGCTTCCCACGCCCCGGGGGCTGGGGGGCTCCATGGGAAATGTTTCCCAGCGCCCCCCTTTCTACGAAACTTGGGGAAACGCAGGTCTAGGAGTTTCCTGGATTGGGGGGCTCCCACACGCCCCCTCCTGAAAATGGGGGGCTTCGACAAGCCCCCACTGCCCTCAAGTTTTTAATTTTTTTTACTTAAAAAAGAAATGGTTCATCATAAATTTTAGGCTTTTACACTAAATGGTCATTTTAAAACGAAATAGAAACAAATAAAAAGAAACAAACATCGATATGATATGCTTGGCTATAACGATTACATTAAATTACACTAAAGTCTTCGGGAACATAAGCATGCTAGTATGAAAATGGTGATGGGATGAGGAATTGATATGTTTATATGTTGGGTTCATATTTTTATTATTTTTCTTTTTTCATTTTTATAATTTTAGAGGCCGACCCCCCTATGTTAGGGACCCTAACGCCTCTCCGCCCCCCCCCGTCCCACAAAATACCCCAAAATTTTGGGGTGTCTCTACACGTCCCCAATGTGCGTTTCCTCGCTCCCATGCCCCCCCGTCCCAGAAACTTGGTGGAACACTGGTTTTAATATACATATTGGAGCAGCTCTTACCTTAGATGCATACAGGTTCATCTTAGTTCAGCATCTCACCTTTAGTTTGGGTATTTTGACCTGGTCATCTCAGTTGACCAAGTCAAACACAATTCCCAAGGCAGTGGCTAAAATTTTGACACTGCTTATATTTGCTCCAGACATGCCCAGGACCAATACTGCAGTCTCAGTTTGCAGAGTTTGGCCCCAGATTGCATGATCAATGATTATTATCAATTTATTATTGGTCAAACCATATTTTTTTATTTACAGATTGCAGTTATTATGGTTTTCCTAAGGCACCACAGTGATCCGCGAGGTATGAGTAGTCACTTATACCACTCTATTATGTCTCCAGACACACTTGTGAAGTCAGTTTGCCCCAGTTCTCAGCCTGAATGAAGTAATGATGAATTTTATGATTTTCAGAGGATGTACCATCAAAAAATGAACTAGGAAATCACTGGAAAAATCAATTTGGCTTGTGTGGTCAAGGAAATGGCAAGGGAATTTCTCCAAGTGATTTATTATGCCTCTTTGGACACTTCTACGGCAATTTCAATCAATTTTATGTCTGGTATTATTTATTTGTCTCTTTCAGTGAGGATGTCCCCCATGGGGCGCCCCTCACCTTGGCTATGTGATGGATTACATTGTTTATCTTATGTTATGATGTATTGGGGCCTATGGAGAATTGAGCCCCTAAGGTGACCCCGTTGATGTATTATCATGTTATACCTTATTGTTATGATGTATTTCACCTTAGTAAAGCGTCATTAGGCAAAAAGTGCGCCCCTCTTGACTTAGTCATGTTGATCCATGTCTTGATCCGTGTAAAAATGATCTCCATTGTTGATGATGTTTTAATCTCAACCGTTGGATGAAAAAGTAAGTTAGGGTTTGTGTCTCTCAAAAGCTATATAAAGAAGAGACCCCCCTCATTGTATCCCATCGAGAAATTTGGCACCATTGACTCTTGAAGAATAATAGAGAATTTTTTCTTGGATCTCTTGTCTTGTGAATGATTGCATAATGTTCTTTGTGATTGATTGATGCTATCTCTCTCTTGCATTTGAATATCGTGGTGAATTTCTCTGGCATATTTTGTATCCATTATTTTACTTGCAGGGAAGAAGGTGATTTGACAGGGGTGCACCGGCTGGGGAAACCCTCTTCGCATCTCTCAAATCATTATGTTAACAGGGAGTGGTTTTATCTTACGATCAATCATTTTCTCTTATCTTTTATCTTCGTACTTGCATTCGGCATTTTCCTTGCCGATCTCATTATTGTGTACTTGTCTTGGCAGGAGAAAGGGCGGACCTGTGGGTTCCTGGGGACTTTGATAGAGCTGGATCTTCACCATCTTTCCACTTGATCTGTGCAGGAATAGTCTTCATCGCTTTGGCATTCATCCTCGAAAACATCAAGTATGTTCTCCCAGGTAAGATCCATCCTTATTCTATGTATCTAATTAGGGTTGCATTTTCCTTTCACATCAAACCCTCACTCGAAACCCTCATCTATCAGTTTAGTAGGTTCTAGTTAGCAACGATTTATAAAACTCAAAACTCACTTTGGGATAATCATAAAACCCCTAAGTCTAAATCTTCACAATCATCGAACTCCATTTGCCCATCTAACACACTGGTCTGCTTCTTAGGGGAAGACGCCCTTCTTGAGAGGAGTGGATATTTTCAGATCCACAAACTGGGTATTGCTAGTTTCACCTCCAATCATCTTATCTTACACCTAGCAATGAATCCGAGTGTCAAATATCACTTAATTTCACCATTTACCCCTAGATCCAGTTTCCATACTTAGAACCCTAGGGAAAATTGGGGTTTTTATATAGACACTCATAATCTCTTACTAACTATGCAAAACTCTAATTAACTATCCTACCAAGAGGTATAATCAAGATTCCCTGGGTTTAGGGCTATCTTGGTCATAGGGACACCCCCTTGGCTTAGTATTTCCACCGAGTCTAAAGTGTAGATATCCTTGACTGGCGTGACAAAGGTCTTGGATATTGCAGGTCACAATTTTGGTTTCCTTCCCCCTCTGTCATCCTGGATAGGATCGCCCTACGGGGCAACTACAAGATTTGTGATGACAGTCGCCATTGGACACCAAGCTAACCAAATCCAATGTCTTCCACCCCTAAACTGATGGAGAGAAAAAAGGTAGTCAACAAGAAGATTGTTCATATCCTAATAATGTACAAATCCAAATCCATGCACATAAGATGAAAGCCTTCATTATGTTCAACACAACTACAACAAAGCCCTTCATAGCTCTATTAGTTACAACCCATTTCAAGGGTGCTTGGGGTTTTAGCCATTGGCCCTAATTAATGTAGCTTGCTCATTGCATCCACATTAGAAGAATCCTACCATGCTCAAAACGATGTTGATAGAGTAGGCAAATTTGTTGAACGGATCCAGCACATCCAATAAGAAGTTCACGATATCATGCAGAAATCCAATGCCAAGTACAAGCAGTGCCACAATTAGCAATGGGTTTCACACAAGTTGTAGGAGGGAGATAAGATATGTTTTCATTTTCAAAAAGAGCATCCTACAAGGCCCCATCGAAAGCTCTGCCCACTCTAATATGGGCCCTACACCATCACCAAGGTTGTGGGAGAGAACACTTTAGAATTAAGAATCCCCCCTTTCCTTCGCTTGCACCCTGTATTTAATGTGGATCTATTTGGACCATATTTTCCACCTCTCTTGAACCATGTTTATTGTGGAGCTCCTTCACCATGGAAAGTGGCTCACTGTGAGTCAAAATTTAATAAAAGTTCCCCTACCTGATGGAGGAACTTAATGCGATGGGGACCATTGCTTCCTAAAGGGGGACAACTAATCCAGGTGGACATTGGTAGCCACCCACCTATTCCACTGACTCGGAATGGTTCCACATCTTGGTAGGTTTACTATAATATTTCAAGTCACAAGTTATCAATGCATTTTTCGAGCATTTTCCTTGTGTTTTTGGCAATTGGCATAAGCCACATAATAGAAGTGCCAAAAACATAGAGCACGGATTAAGCTTTGTAAGGATCCAAGTAACACCCTAAAACTTAAAAGGTGTTTATATGCAAAAGTTGTGCCCCTAGAAAGTTGATGTATCAACTAGCCTCTTTGAATCCCCCATTCCTTTTGCCATATCATTTCCTAGGCTTAGGGTTTTGGAGCTTTAGGGTTTTTGCATCTTAGGGCATCATACTTTATGTTAAAAGGTAGTTTTGGCCTCTTGTAATTTCTTCCTGCAAATGAGCATAACCAACATATCTCTGTTCAAAGATCAGTTACCAGCATTCTAGTTAGTTTGTAATGCTTTGCATTTTACAGTCTTTTTCCATTTCATTATAATTTGGGTTTCATTCTATAAATGTGCTCTCTGCAATATCTCTATGTGTTTCCGTTTTGCCTTTATTTTGTTCTCTACATAATCTAGATCACTAAGATCAAGAAAGCATGCTTCCCTTGTAGACAGTCGACAAAAGCATTCAGTCATCTAGAGAATTGCAGGGAATTTTTGACAATTCATCTTTATAATGATTCCCATAGTTCCAACCAGGTTGTGCAGTGAAAATTGCCATGGGATAAATTCCCTTGTCCCA
Organism: Pseudotsuga menziesii; assembly: GCA_001517045.1. Lineage (NCBI taxonomy): Eukaryota > Viridiplantae > Streptophyta > Pinopsida > Pinales > Pinaceae > Pseudotsuga > Pseudotsuga menziesii. The sequence goes on from LPNX011014819.1 coordinate 248,395, forward strand.
TGCTCAAAGAAATATAAAATCCAATCAATTTCCTAAAAGCTGTCTGTATTAGCTGCATAGAGGAGGGTGCTGTAATCAGAGGACAGTGCTAGAAAAAAATTTCCATATTCACAGTTATTCTAGCCATTAGGAATTTTTGAGGAAAAATATAATTCTCATTTCTCTTAACTAAGGCTGGATCCCTACAACCTATCCAATGGTAAGTTGAAGAACTTACCATTCAAAGAAGCAAGGTTATATCCCCTATGGGCATGCTCCACCTTCAACCGGACAAGGCCAGGTGCAAGTCCTACATGATTTTTGACAGAAAATAGAGCCCTTATTTGCAGCATCTTAAGTTAATACCAAAGGTAGTCTTCTCAAAGTAATTTTCCACATAAAAATATGGCTGTATCCCTACTGCTTGTAATTTTATTCCAGTTGAATTTCAGTATCAGTGCTCTTCGTTCCAACAATTTCTTGAAGTTTAGAAATGCAGAGGTTTTTTAAAGAACTTTTTATGGATTAAGGACACCAAAAGAATCTTCCAGCCTCGTTTCTTCCTCGGATATTCTCAAAACCAAACCATTAATTGGGTTTTTCCTTGTGGTTTTAGATGTGGTAGTAATATATTTGTTCAACCAAACCAAGAATGGGTTTTTCCTTCTGGTTTTGGAAGTGTAGTAATATATTTTTTCAATTTTTTAAGTATGACCCCTGAAGGGAAAAATGTAAGAAACCATATCATGTGTAGAAAGTCTAGATATGAAATTTGGGGGAAAAAAAAGGTGAGGGTTTCTAAATTTCCAAGTATTTTATAGAAAATTTGGAAAGATTTTTCAATTAAAATAATTTCATAATATTGAAGTTTAGGTGACCACTGACTATTCAGTTAGAATTGGTGAAAAAGAAATTGGGAAAAAAAGTGTAAAACTCGCCCAATGGCACATATTTGCTCCTAAATTTTTCTTTAGTCTCCTGTGTTCAAAATGTTTTAAGAATTGCAAACGGAATCGTTGGCATGTCCGGCCGGTAACCAAGATTCAACTCCCTCATAAAAGCATGAATAAGCAGCCTGGACACCAACATTATGAGGTGTGCAAATTCGCCCGCCCCACCCCCACCGGACCAGGTCCAAATCTTCGGTCATTTTGACTAAAGAGTACCAGGTCCTTGTCACGGCAATTTCGCTTGACCAAAGTGTTTATGTTAAGAGGCTTGACCCTTAAGTTCTGTCTGGCCGGAGGATTTTAGGCCATTTATGATGCTTCTCCTTTTTTTCCCTATTTCTTTGGCATTTATAAATGCTTTTTTGGTTTTTTTATGCGCAGTATGAACCCCACGCCACGACAACACAGCACACCATAGATTACATTCGCTCAACTTATAACCTAAACATATCCTCCATGGATTTAAAATGGTTTTACACCAAGTGAACCCATGACTTTCACCAATTCGATTGTAATGCTTCTCTTTGATGAAGCAGTTAAAATGAAAATTGTGTATTGAATCCACAGTTGAAGCAATTAGGTATCCATGTTTCTGCTATATTCGACCCATTAGTGAACAATTGATTCATCCCAATAAAAACATCTATTTCAATTTCTACGTGCCATTCAAAGACACGTATTGTTTGACATTTCTGCAAAATTTCAAATACAATACGCTTACCTCTTGTTCTCCTTGATGATGTCCAAGACATTGGATTAGCGGTAATTGCCCACGAAAATCAGTTATTCCGAACCCCAAAACCTCTTCTCTGGGAAATTTTGAAATTTTGGGTGAGCTGAAAGAAGAGAATAGATGCAATTTAGTTTTGTGGACGGCAACAAAATAATGGGATTCTCTGCGTACAGACGGTGAGATGGTGAGCTGAAAGGCGGACGAAAAACCCATCAACGTTGCGTACGGCGCCATTACTCAAACCATGAATATGGTGTTGAATGCAACTATGAACTGGGTGAGGCTACAGAGTGATTTATTAAGCAAAATTGCATGCCACTGACACTTTCGAAATTCTGCACATGATTTATTGAACTCACATTAAACTATATATATAATTTCCGGAGAAAAAAGACGTCAAACAAAATATATTACTTTATCTATACTTTTTGGTCCACATTGACTCCATGCTGATGAAGATACTCCCCTCTTTTAAAAAGTCATAAAATTATTTTGGAAACCATTTTTTCAACATTTTTAAAGGGACATGCTACCCACCTCATAAGGAAATGGTTATTAAAAAGGTCATCGTGCTTTGTTTTATTGACTACTTCTTTCTTTATTTTATTTTTCATTACTATAAATTGGTCATGGGTTTGGAACCTTCTTTGTTTTATTGACAAAAAAAAGTGTTCTTTGTAATAATGGAATAAATTAAAATACGGGTTTGTTAAAAGAAATTAATTATAAATAAAAGTTAAACAAGATTGTTTGTTAAAAGAAATTAATTATAAATAAAAGTTAAACAAGGTTGTCTCATGGTTTTTTACATTATTGTTAAGTTTAAGGATAATGAGGGTCCGTCAAAAGAAATTAATTATAAATAAGAGTTAAACAAGGTTGTCACAAGTCTCTTTTTTCTTGGCATATACATTAATAAGTTAGAGTGTTGTTTTGAACAAGTAGGTTGTCTTGACATGACTCTAGCGAGTATAATCATCCTCCTTTTACTTGACATTTATGATATTGTTCATATGGTGAGGTGTTGTCTCTATGGTCTCAACAAACACCTCAAAATTCTCAATGACAAAACAAAGGTTATGATAATCAAATCCAAAAGAATCATTTATGTTAATTTTATGTATGACAACGACAGCTTGGATGTAGTGACTCCATACAAATTTCTTAGAATTTATCTTAGTCACAAACTTAATTAGAAAATTGAAGGTGGAAAGCTTATTATGGACTTGAAAAAGTTTATAGATCAATGAACCTTTGGCTCCAGGATAACAAGAAACTCGTCTTCGGGACTCTCGTCATTCATGTTATCTAATTATGGTTCTAAAGTTTGGAGTTGCACCATCTCTAGAGAATCATGTGTTGGAAATGTTATATTCTTTGCATATGGGTCAACTGGCAAAGTCGATAGTTGACTGGTTTTAGTTGATTGAAGTCGGAGGCGACATACGGGGGAAGTCTAGTCAGTCAACCAATCGGAATAGTTATTTGGTCGAAGGCAAACAATTGGTCAACGAAAAGTCGACAAAATAACTAGAAGCTCAATGGGCAATATTCGGCCAAAGTTCACCTAGCCAACTCAACTTAACAAAATAACTGAAAGTGGTTAGGAAGTTATGGATTATCATTAATGAGCAATTTGTTGTATCGCATCTATAAATAAGATGTAATGGCTATGAAGTAATATTGTGGTGTGGTGTAATGAAGCATGAGTTGTGGTCTAGCAAGTCATGATTGTGAACACATGTTTTTGAGTGTTTGATTAATAGATGAGTGAAAGTTTTTTCTCACTAGTTTCTTGGTTTTCCAACGGAAGAGAGGTTTCTAGGTTGATTTTTTGTGTAATATGTTGAATGTGTTGTGTGTCATTGTCTTATGTGCTTAACTTCATGAATCAATTCACAAACCTTCTATAATTGGTACTAAATCTCAACAGTGGGTATCAGAGTCGTATTTGGTTGCAGGGGAATGCCTTTGTCGATGAGGGTTTGGCTTAATCATGGATGTAGGGGAATACTTATTACAATGGGAGTCTTTTAGAAGTGTTGATTCTTGATTAGAATGGTTATCATGTCGAGGATAGAAATCAAAAAGTTAAATGGGAAAATTTGAGCTTTAGAAGCTTAAGATGGAGGATCTCTTTATAGATCAAGAATAATGTATTGTAGTTGACCCAGGAATGACTCCAGCAGGTGTGTCGAAGAAAGACTAGCAAAAGATTGACAGAAAGGCGAGTACAATACGAGTTTGCTTTGCATATTTTGTATTGTCAAATGTCTCAGAAGAAGACATTGCAAATAAGCTATGGGGAAAGTTGGGAAACTTATACAAGTCGGAATCTTTGGTCAATAAATAGTTTCTTCAACATAAGTTGTATCTTCTGAGGATGGGTGAAGTTGTCTTGATCACAGAGCACCTTAATGCATTCAACATTGTTATCAATCAGTTATTGTTTGTAGATATTAAAATTATCGAGGAGGAAAAGTGCATAAATTTGTTGTGTTCTTTGCCATATTCTTGGGATATCCTAATCGTGGCTATTGAAAGTAATAGCACCACATTGAAGATTGGTGATGTGGTCGCATCTTTGTTGTCAAAAGAGACAAGATGAAAGAATGTGGAAGGAGCGATCCACAAAGCCTTATCGGTAAGAAGTTGATTGGTAGACAGAGGAAAAGGAAAAACCTCTAGCAAAAGATCAAATTAAAGAGGTAGATCTAAGACCAAATCCCTTGGTCCAACAATGAAAACATGTTAGTGATGTGGTAAAGTCGAGCATTATCAACAAAATATTAAGTCGACAAAAGTCAAGAACTGTTAGTTTTTTCGAACCCAAATCGGATCTTCAATTCCAATAATTTACTAAATTATGAATGAAAATACACTAGGTTCCTAACTAATTACATAGTGGAAAATAAATAGGAAATCACACATACATTTGACACATAGATTTGCCCTAGAAAACCCCAACTGGGGAAAAACTAGCAAACATTGATTTTATTAATGATAAAACCCTGGGCTACTATCTTGGGAAAATGACACACTAAGGAATTACAAAACAGTAAATAACCTAGCCTATCAAACATTGAGATAAGTGCTTAGATCTTATTGGTTAGTTGTTATCTCCCTCACTGCCCCTTTGCACCATTCCTCTTGTTAAATTCAATGCATAGGATCATCAATCCTATAGAATTCAAATGAGAAGAGAAGGCTCCATAAGAGAGAGAATAATTTAGCATTGACTAATCAATTACTCATGGCAAAATTGCACACACACGGAGACAAAATTGGAATAATGTGATTATATTCATGAATCATTAATTAATATGTCATACAATGGTTATACATATAGGAGAATTTGAATGCCTAAGGTAGGATTTGAATCTACCAACTCGGACTGACTCCGGAGCTAACTCAGTGTGGGAAATCACCATTGGAGCTCACTAATGCAACTCTGAATAACTAACTTATTCTACAATCAGTTAACTGGTGAGGGTAGGTGAACAAAGGCGCCCACACTCCCTTTAATCATGCAAACTAGTGCTAGGCTAACCGATTGTGATCTAACTGATGGTAACTCGAGCATAACTAAACATAACTAATTACCTACCAAGGTCAACTAAAGGAGACTGTTGGTGGCACTCAGAGTGGGTTCCTAAATGTAGTGGGAATCTCTCCCCTACTACATGCAAAAGCACCTACCCTAGATCAGTTGGATCATAGGGTAGAGTTCATGGTGCGAAGTTTCTTTCAAACTTGACTTGCAATAACATAAATATATTTATGATTTTTATATATTTATCTTACTAACAAAAAGCAACAACAACATGCATACCTTTATGTAAAGTGGGCCACTACAACGTTTTGAGGAAATGGTCCACCGGCTCCACGGTCTGGTTCTCCAGTCCTCTCCACTAATGGTTCTCAAATAGGGGGAATGGATCCAAGTGGGTATGGAGCAAGCTTAACATACACCATGGAAATGATATGGCAAAATGTGAGAAAAATGGCAAAAGGTTAAAATATGACGAAAAGTGTTTGTTGTGAGACCTTCACAATGTATTTATAGGATGGTCCAAGGTTTTTTGACCCATGGTATTTTATTGTGCATGGTATTTATCTATGGTTTCCCATTCTCATTTTAGGGTTTTTTGGTCCTTTTTTGTAGATAGTGGGGATAAATCACAATAAATGCTCAACTTCCCTTCATTTATGGGGAAAGGAATAATAATGTTTTGGACCATATTTGGTGAAGTTTTACTTGTGAAGGTCAAAATGGAGGAAATAATGGTGGGATAATGATGTATAATTATGGTTTGGACCATGAAGAGCTAGGTGAACAATTTTTTGTGTTAACAAATTGCTCCCTAATGTGTGAGGGCAAGAGCTCATTGTATGACCGATAGACATCATAGGATCAAGGTAAAATGGTGACAATGGTGGAGAGACTGGAGAGGACCGCGAAGTAGTGGAGTCTCCTCATTCGCACTGTTGTGTCTTTTGATTTGTATTTCTTCTAAAAAAATGGATGAGGTACATATAATCTCAAACATGTATATGGACAAGGCGAGCATACCCATGCTCGTAACAATGTCTCAATATAAAAATGGGGATCAAGGCTCAAACAATGGGATTCGATCAATCCATATACACAACTGGTAATACATAATCGTGGCCTCAATGGGAGACTAAATACATAGTATGATCTAAAGAACTGGTACATAGGAACAATGGCATTCTCATGGAATGCAATATCATAACAATTGATGCTCTGCTGAATCTGGAGGTGTCACAACTGTTTGGACTCAATGACTGAGAGTCAGAATATCTAAGGTACAATAAACATCATCAAGTACTGTAGATACACGGAAGCATGACACTGAGGGGATTTCGAACACTGTCGCTAATGCGGCCCAGAAATCATAAGGGACATGAAACTGTATGGGTCCAAAAAATAGACTCACCAATGTGCTAGAGTGGGTGACATCCGGGTTCTTTGACCAAATAATGAAGGAAACAATACCCTATACGAATCTCAACATTGCGATGATGGGGTTGACGTCGAGCACGTGAGACACAACCAACTTGATAGGCACTAAGGACTCCTTTCAAGTGGTCCATGGAACTCATAAATGAGGTGGATGAAACCAGGATACAGAGAAATCTAGGTCTATCCTCTAGAATAGATGTGTTGACATTGACAGAGGGAGACTTGCAACTACCAAGGCAATGAGGTTTCCTTGATAGAAGCGCGAGGGGGACAACTAGAGATATGGAACAGTCAGGGGACTGAGACACTGAATGGGGAATAGGGGCAGGGGAGTACGGGGGACTCAAACTTCCTTCATTCAAAGTATAATGGTCGGGATGACCTGGAAGCAAATGATATTGACTCATGGGGAAGGGATCATAGCTGTGAAACCGGGTAGACAATTGCAATGGGAAATATTTTGGAAAGTAATTGGACTAGTGATATCCATGGGATCTAAGGGAGACTCATTACAGAGTACTCTGAAAAAAGGAAACCCAATGGGGGGAAGTTGCCATAATGTGAAACCATATGTAATATTTGTGGGTGCCTAGAGACACCATTTTTGGCCTTCTTCATAGTTAAGGAGCACGAAGAAGGGATAGAAGTATGCTCAATATGATACTATTTCGTGGATTTTTGTTGAGCCCAAGACAGTAAATGCTTAATGGTGTTTTCATGTTTAGAGAGTCTGAAAATAGGAAGATGACTCCAGTGGGTCTCTTTTTCGTACAATAGTCTCCTAAGTCCGAAAAAGGATAAAAATGTACAAAGGAGAGCTCTCCTAGCTGAAAGGGATCAAGAGACATTTTTTTTCGTAGGTAGTGCAACCGGGCCGAAAAAGGTTAAACCTATACTGATTGGACGGTCATTGAAATACTTTTACGAGCATGAACAAAGCCAAGTTTGCCCGACAATCTTTTCTTTATGAGAGGGATGGAAAAGAGCTTAAATACAACCCATAAATCAGATTTTTCGTAAGTTACGATCCCAATGTCCAACAAAACATAAAAGGATACAAAGGGAAATGTTCCTAGCTGGAAGGTGCTAGGGTAATCCTTTTCTTTTTATAGTCTATGTAGTCCAAAAAATGAGATAAACGAGGCCACATAGACACCCTTTCAAATCCTTTAACGAGCATGAAAGGAAGCAAACGTGCTCGACAATCTTTTCATTCTTTTCGGAGTCAGAAAAGAGCTTAACAAAAACTCTATAATGGTTAATCAAGCAAGGAGGAAGTGTTCGATGTACCAAAAGGGGTGATGTTGTGAACATGGTTAATATGAATAAAAATGGAACATTGGTGGGGCCTCCTTGCAGGACGATGGATGGCAGTAAAATAAGGCCAAGTTTGCAACATGGATGGATCAGATGGCTCATGAACATGCCAATACATACAAGGTTTGATTCACGTGGTGGCACGCAAATCAAGGTGACTCAAAGAAATGGCCCAAAAAAAGTAGGGAGGTAGGAAGTCTAGTAGGTTGCTTCTTCACCTAGGAGCTATTTGCACAGTGGCGGCAGCTTCCTATCCTCATAGAGGACTATCCATACATGGGCATGGACTACCGGGAAGAACCGGAGATGCCTCGTCCTTCAGGACGGGTCTAGGGACCTAACGGTATGTTAGCATAATGGTAGCTAGATCATACATGTGATAGCTCCTGATGACATATTGTGTGCATGTGCAGACGTGGGACCGCACCCTCCAGGGGGTACTAGTCGTGCATGGGAAGGGTGGAGGGGTTAAGATCCACCCGCTAACGGGTAGACGTGGAGCGACTATTGGAGGGGGCCATCGACTTGTAGTAAAAATGATGTAAAGCAAGAAAGAAAAACTATGATATAAGGGTACTCATGGTGAGCAACTTTAGGCATAGAACCTCTTGAGGTAGATCCCATTGCAGGGATTATTCAAGAGGCGACCATGAGAGTCAGCGAGGAGATATGCCCCCTTATCAAGACATCGATGGATGACATAAGGGCCATACCACATGGATTCGAACTTCCCTTTTCTAGTATTATTATGGGCTTGGTTGTAAACGAGGACTAGGTCCCCCTTGCTAAAGATGCATGGGTGGACGTGGAAGCCATAATGGGACTTCGACCGGGTCTTGTCAACTTCAATAATTTGGAGAGCAGCACGACGGTCTTCATTGGTTTGTTTAAGCATAAGTAGGCATTTTTCTAACGGTGAAGTATCAGGTAGAGGTTCGATGACAAGGTAGAGTGACGAAATTTGACATTCAATGGGAAGAACCGATTCCACACCATGGGATAAAATTGGTGGTGATTTCAAGGATCTCTCCGTCGTCACGAAAGTGGTGTAGAGATAAATCAGGGGGATCTTCCGCGATCGATGAGGAGAAAGGACTACTTGAAGTAGAGATCATGTAAATGGTGTTATTGGTGTCTGAGGAAGAGGTCGTAGGGTGGATCTCCTTAAGGATGATGATTTCAGAGTCATGGGAGTGCTTGTGAAGGTCACTGAGGAGCGACTGATACTTGGGGAAGTTTGGGAAATGGTGTGAATAATTACCATATAGGCCACAAAATACACATGGGTTGTTGGTTCGCAACGATTTGTTTTTAACCACATGTATGGTTGGTATGTTGACAACTGGAGTGTCATCAGTCTCGACTATAGTGTGTATATGGGTGCAAAGGATTTGCAAATCAGGACAAATATGTGTCACATGGCCTTGAACATCGTATAAAGCACATGTGGGAGGAGGACGTGGTTCTTTCGGGGTTTTAGGTGCCTTGCCCCCAGTCTTCATGGGAGGAGGGGGGGAAGGAGTAGAGACAGAAGCAGTTGTTTGTGTACTAGGAGGTGGGTGCGACATTGTCTCAATAGGTTGGATGAGATTCAACACAATCTGGGGGTTCGGTGGAGGAATAGTTGGATCCAGGTACCACACAGGAATACCCAAAGTGAATCCAGATAGGTTGAGAGTAGCCATGACGAGCTTACTCATGATGTCGAAAGGTGGAAAAGGGAAGGGAATTGTGTGTATAGGGAATGAACCCCAATAATTCCCTGAGGTTTGTGGTTGATATTATGACTGAGGTTACGAGGAGGTCAGAACGATACTAGATGTGATAGTGCACAAATTCGATATATCAGTCGATGAAGGAGGAGGTGGTAAGGACAAAAAGGTGTCCGTCAAAGGAGCATCAACAAATAATCTTAGTCCAATGGTAGACAGGGAAGGTATGGACACGTTGTCGATGGTAGTGTCAATAGTAGGGAGGATGTGTTCCTATGTGGGTGGCCCCTTTGGATCATAATACATTAGTTGGTCAATGGTCACAATATTCCCATCACGAGGGAACATCAGGAGTTGAAAGATGGTAGAGGCAACGACTTGCATTGCATACATATAACTATGTCCTAGGAGGAGGTTGTAATCAAGTTGGGCATTGAAAACCTCAATGTCAATCAACACTGTTTTGCCAGCTAACTCAACAGGGACATTTGTGAGGACACCCTGGGGTTGAGTAGCACAACCATCATAGGCACGAAAAGCGGTGGAAGAAGGTGGAAGTGTTGGGGATCCAAGTTTCTGCCAAATAAAGGTTGACATAACATCGGTGGATGCCCCCTCATCGATGAATGACCAGATCTTGAATCGTTGGCGGAACCTGAAAGGTGACGGATGATGGCATCAGGGGTCTCCTTGATCCAAGTCAAAAGTGATCAACTTGGAGTCAGAGGGATCAACGACACCTAATGCGGATAGCAACTCTTTGCATTGCGAAGGACAAGTTTTGAGGACTTAGAAAGTGGACATGGCCGAGGGAGACTGGTAGTGGAGTTTTTCACGACGCGACGCAAAGGGAACCGCGGGACTTTGGCAGTCTTGTCCTTGGGGGGTCTCAGCAAATGCAAAGACATATCGGGAGTGGTGGAGGTAGATTCCATAGAGGGGTTAACGGTTTATGTGGTGGATCCATGCTGGTTTCGTCAAGTCTATAGGTTGATGTCAAACGATAATGTCATAAGGTAATGGACACCAAGATTGATGGGTGGAACTGCAGTATTGGGTGTGAGGGTTTGTGGTACCAAGGGTTGGGTTGCAACCATTCCTTGATTTGGTAAGGGGTTTGTAGCACCATAGGTGGAGGACCCGATGGTTCTAGGTTTGGCTGAGACGGAGTAGTCGCATTGGGGTCACGTTGATTATAGGTTTGGATTAAATGGAAGACACAATTCATATGAGGACACCGATGTGTATAATGGTCGTAAGTGTTACAAATGGTGCATAGATGGTTAGTCCGCAAGTGAGGATTCTTCCCAGGTCTAGGGGGACACTAGGGATTCCGTGTGGGGGGATTGGCTCTGTTGTTATTAAGAGGGTTGGGTTGTTGGCCACCTCCTTTAGGTTGGTTTCTTCCCCAATTACTACCTCTTTGTTGTTTTCCTTCCCTTATTGGGTATTAGGGGTGGGTTGATTAGGGAGTTATATTGAGCGTAGACCTGTCCTTAAGGATCAGGAGGAGTCGAGGCCAGAGTCGGTGTAGGTTTCACAGGTGGTGGGTAATAGCAAGGAGCAGCTAGAGGGGCTACACAATCCCACCGTCTGGACATTATACGCAGGTGCAAAGCAATTCGGTCCGTTAACATGATGAATTAGTGTGGGGTATGCATAGGAAGATGTGGCTCCAAATTGAGCCTTTATGCGTGAAAAATCAGGGGTATAACATGGTTGGAAAACACTAGGGGTGGTACCAGAATGAATCGGCATCAAAGGAGAGGCAGTGTAAAGGTGAGGATGTTGAGTAATAGATCCAATGACTCGATCATCACCATGGGATGCCCCCTGTGTGTCTCGACGTGAGGATCCAGCATGAGGAGCGTAAGGTATAATGGTATATAGATAATCAGATTGGGCATAAATAAGATCAAACTATTGTGCCTAGAGGATGGCTTCCTCCTCGGTTTGTGGGAACTCAAATGCAACGTCCTTGTGGTGGGGGGAAGTAAGGTTTTGAGAAACCAATCGAAGAAAATCCTATCATCTAACTAGATCTTACATAAGCTACGACAACGACGCCACTTATGGATATGATCTGTGATATGGGTAGCGGTGTTTTGTCTACATGATAATAGAATTTCCACACCCTCATTATATCGAACAGGTAACTGGAAGTACTGGAGAAACATCAAGGCTGACGAGGAAAATTCTAGGTAGGTGGCAAGTAGTACGATATACCATTTGGTTGCAACACTTGTGAGTGTGCACTGGAATAAGCACAATTGGATAGAATCATCCACTATGTTGTTAGATGAACACCATAAGTGGAATGGCATTAGATGGTCTTGGGGATCTTCTCCCACCTTTCCCTCAAGCTTAGGGATGTCTATAGGGAGCTTGATAGGCATAGGAGGCCATAATGGGTTATGAAATATGTGGTTGTTTGTCAACCATGCCAAATCAGAAAGGTTGAGACTAGCCATGAATGCTAAACTAGAACTAAGAGTGGATCGGGAAGAGCCGACAATGGTGTTGATGCCAGTAGGAATGTAGTTCTGATGAGTAAATGGGGGTGGGTAAGGCTAACTTCCAACAATAGGAGTAGTCACTAGGATGGTAGGAATAACTGGAATGGAAGTGGAAGGGCCATTGCGCCCATGCATGAATGGTGGTATGGTAGGAACCACAGTGGATGGAGTGGGGCTACCACTAGTGGGTAGCGGACTGACAACAGTGTGTGTGGTGGCAAGGGGCCCACTGGGACCAGGACATGTAGGTCCAATGGAAGGGATGCCCGAAATGACGGGTGGAACAGACACAAGCCCACTATTAACCATCCCCCCTGAAAGGGGTTAGGAGGTGCACCATCCATGGGGCTAGATGGGGCGATGAACAAGGTAGGTTAGGATTGATAGGAATCTAAATCAGAATTAGAGGTAGTATATGGCTTTGAAGGTGGTGAATGACGTTGAATATGGATCCGACAATGACGGTTCAAGGGACCGAATTGAGAGGTATGCCCCCTAAGCCTATGAGAGTAGCGTGGTGGATCAATGATGACATGGTGGTGTGTTGTGTAATGAATGTAGGCATAAGAGTGCCAAACACAGGCTCAAAAATCCAACTACAATCGAGTGTGCCGAAGGAGAGCGTACAAATGGTGTCTCACAGGGAAAAGCAAGCTCTAAAACCAAATTGCAACATCGTGTTACTGCAGGTGAGTCTAAAACAAAGTGGGCAGAAATCCAACAAGCAACACTACCTAGAAAGAAAATGACGCACTAATCCTATGGGGTATAAGTGGAAGAAAAATCCTGGCTACAAGCTAGAATCCCCTCATAAATCGTATCCTCTACAGGGTGATGAAATCACAGTCAAACAATACGAAATGGAATAACAATAGGCTAAGAGAATCCCACTACCGAGAGGGACCTCAGGTACAAGAGCCCTAGATAGAATGACAACTAGGCTACCTCATTCATGACACGCCTGGATTGGTTTACTGGCACTTCATCCCTTTGGCCCTCAACACTCGGTATACTCTGGCATGCACGAGGAGGACTATGAAGGGTTATCCTTCGGTACTAAATGGAGTGTGGTATTCTACCCTGACTTCTGGAACCCCTTTGTTGTGGCTTACTCCTACAGAGCTGGGGGCCCTTCGACAGACTGGTCGTGATCGTGTCAACAAGTACAAGAGGATTTTGCTCCCATAATGGACAACAACTATGTCTCAAATGTGAGTGACAAAGGGGTGTTATTTGGATGCCTATCCCCAATGTCCTAATTTAACTACAAAATTGTTTTGGTCCTTAAATGAGGTTACAATGTTGGTTGAGTTAAGTTAATTTTTAGGCTAGATTGGGGTCATGAACTATGCACAAGTGATTTGTATAAACCCCAGCGATCTCACGGTTGAGATGCAAAAATGGAGATAAATAACAGTAAATTACAGTAAATATCATGCAAAAATTACTAATTCTTCTAGAAAATAAAATGTACACAAGCAAATGAGCACATAAGGAACTGATCAGGTTGTAGGAAACACACAAGGGGTCTCAACTATGAAGCTCGACTCAAAGGGGATCATATATGAGGTAAATAGGACCATAAAACAAATGAGGAGGCTATAATGAATCAGATTTGGATAAAAATAGGTCGACAAGGGGTAGAACACAAACATGGGGTATGGAACAAGGATCTCAAACACTAAAAAGGACTGAAAAACTGCAGGTCACACCTGTCGGCGAAACAGGTGCGATCAGGGTCGCACATAACTGTAATACAATCACGATCGAGACAAAAAACAATCGAAAGACTCAAGTCGCAGAAAACAGGGGTGTATGTGCAACAAGTCGCGCAAAATTGGGTCACGGTAGCGACCGGGGTTGCTTCGAGAGCCGAGACAAGTGTGATCTAGATTTCTGGTCCAGGTCTCACTCATTGAGGTAGAAGGCACGACACAGGTCACACTTATCTAGCAAAAAGGTGCGACTTAGTTGCAGCTTTCTGCCAAATAAGCACAATCCGGCTGAAAATAAGAATTTTTTTCAGAAAACGTCGTTGCCTTGTGCCGGGAGGCAGGAACTGAGGAAAAACAGGTTCAAATCTGCCGCGAGGGGGCCATATCTATGACGCCTGAAGGTACCCAAGTGTAACAAACCAGTAGAAATACCTATAAAAACAAAGATATGAAAGGATCGATCGAGTGGAGTCACCAAAACTAAAGTGGGAATTTCTCCCCTACTATGTGCAAAAGCACATACCCTAGATCAGTCGACTCATAGGGTAGAGTTCATGGTGCAAAGTGTATTTCAGCCTTGACTTGTAATAACAAATATATTTTTATGATTTTTATATTTTTATCTAACTTACAAAAAACAACAACAACATGCATACCTTTATGTAAAGTGGGCCACTACAGCCATCTGAGGAAATGGTCCATCGTCTCCACGGTTTGGTTCTCCAATCGTCTCCACTAATGGTTGTCAAATAGGGGGAATGGATCCAAGTGGGTATGGAGAAAGCTCAACATAGACCATGGAAATGATATGGAAAAATGTGAGAAAAATGGTGAAAGGTGAAAAGATGACGAAAAGTGTTTGTTGTGACCTTCACAATGTATTTATAGGATGGTCCAAGGTTTTTTGACCCATGGTATTTTATTGTGAATGGTATTTATCTATGGTTTTTTACCCATTCTCATTTTAGGTTTTTTTGGTCCTTTTTTGTAGAGAGTGAGGATAAATCACAATAAATGCTCAACTTCCCTTCATTTATGGGGGAAGGAATAATAATGTTTTAGACCATATTCGGTGGAATTTTAGTTGTGAAGGTCAAAACAAAGGAAATAATGGTGGGATAATGATGTATAATTATGGTTTGGACCATGGAGAGCTAGGCAAATAATTTTTTGTGTTAATAGATATTTCTCCCCTACTACGTGCAAAAGAACCTACCCTAGATCAGTCAGATCATAGGGTAGAGTTCATGGTGCGAAGTGTCTTTCAACCTCAACTTGAAATAACAAAAATATTTTTATGATTTTTATATTTTTATCTAACTAACAAAAAACATCCTCAACATGCATACCTTTCTATAAAGTGGGCCACTGTAGCTGTATGAGGAAACAGTCCACCGTATCCATGGTCTAGTTCTCCAGCCATCTCCACTAATGGTTTTCAAATAGGGGGAATGGATCCAAGTGGGTATGGAGCAAGCTCAACATACACCATGGAAATGATATGGAAAAATGGTGAAAGGTGAAAAGATGACGAAAAGTTCCCTTCATTTATGAGGGAAGGAATAATAATGTTTTGGACTATATTTGGTGGAATTTGTTGTGAAGATCAAAATGGAGGAAACAATTATGGTTTGGACCATGGAGAGCTAGGTGGACAATTTTTTGTGTTAACACTAAATTATAGGGATTAGTCCCCGTGGCACCTAAACTCATGCAATTAGGTGCAATAAGTGGAAGATGTCCCCTAGGTGTGTCCCCCATGCACCATTGGAGTGATGAAGACCTCCTAAGCTAGGAAAATAGACAATTAGACCATACAATAAAAGGGAGGATTAATAACAATCCCAACACCCCCCTTAATATTGACTTTGGACAACCTGGGCCCTGGAAACTAAGACCAATGGTCACCGATACAATATAAGTGCAAAAAATAATAATTGCTTATTAAAACCGAGGAAATGGGGAAAAACTCAGGGAACCCCGACCCCTCAAAATAAGCAAGAAAATCGGGATCAAGCTTTCATATCAAGAGAAATTTTTTTCTTGAATAAAAAACTTGTGAAAATGTTTTTGCAACCTGCATCTTTGTGGTGCAGTGAAGCAGTGTGATGGTCCTTGTGTGCACTAGTATCATGGGACTATGCATGTGAACCTCTCCATCTTCTTCAAGTTCGATGATATACAGGAGAAGGAATTTTACATTTCTCTCTTCTTTCTGGAAGAAGAGTGATATGATCCAATTTGTTCTTGAGTGAGTATAATTGTTGATCAATCCTTACCATCATGGTGCCATCATGTAGCATCTCTCAGGGAGCTTGTTGCACCTCTCTAAAGGAAGTGAATTTGATTGACATAGCACAAGGTTCTCTTTTGAAATTGCGACCTTTTCTCCTCATGTCAAATGGATCTCCAGTCATGTTCCCAGCTTCCTCAATAGCCTTTTGTGCCCATTTAGGCCTAGGACTGGGAGAAGGGATTGGGTTTGGATCTAGATCACTGTCAACTTCATCTTCAATTTCATACACTGATTCAACTAGTTCCTCTACTTTCGATTTTGAATCTGAAATACTAATGGAAACATTATTGTATGTAAAAGGTGTAGGTAGAATGGTTTTACCTCCCCTTTCAAATGGCAGTCATACTGTACTAGATCTGAGTATGGCAGAAAGTGTGAGAATTCATATGCCTTGGAGGCATGGTTTGCACCAACCCTTCGCTGTAATCTACCCATTTGAGATATCTGAGATCTCCACTAAGTTAGGACCAAATACCACTCTCTTTGGTGGGCTAGTATGTATCATCTGGTATAGAGATAACAAATTTGCAACTAAGGAGGGAACATAGAGTACATGTTTGAACAATCCATGTTTTAACTTAAGTGAACCCTTTCCTTCAACTCGAATTTGAGTGTCATCACCCATGTGAATACTCTGACCATCAGTAAGTTGTAATGAAGAGAATGATTCCTTGAATACAACCATATGATTGGAGGCTCCTGAATCAATGAGGAAGGCATGTGATTTTGAACATCTATCCTTCAATGCATGGAATCTCTCATCATGATCTTCAGTATTTTCTTTAGAGTCAGTATTCCTTGCACCTTCAGAGAGGGAAATATTATGTTTCTTAAGGAGTTTTTTCCATTTGATCAATGGTCTTCTTCATACAATACATCTTTGTATGGTTTCCTTTCTTAGAGTAAGATCATTTTCCCTTGTTAGACGTTTAATGTTTGTCCTTCCTAGAGCCTAAGGCTTCATTCGATGGATCAAACTCATATTTAGGTTCAATTTCAGTGTTTCTTTTCTCTTTAGCTTTATGCTTCCTTCTTGCTTACACATTCCTTTTCTCACTAGCTAAGAGAGATTGATTTGGAGAGGCTCTGAGAGCTCCCATCTATATCAACTTGTCTTGTTCTTGGATTAGAGCCTCTATGAAGGCATAAAGGGATGGCATTCACAAATTAGGAGTAGTCAGACTCCCAGAGTGATAGGTATATACAAACATTGAGAATTTAGGACCAAGTTTGCTCAGTATGGAGAGCACAAATTTCTGATCCTTCTTCTCAATCCTGCATTGCTTGCATTAGATGACCAGTGATTTGAATTTAGTGAAGAATAGTTTTATTGTGTTAAAGTTACTGGGTTGTAGTACTATCAGCTCATTCTATAGGATATGGCCCCTCAGCTTAGTTTATATTCCAAACAAGGATTCAAGCTTATCCAATACTTCTTTTGGATTCTTGAGTCCTTCAGGATGGAACAACATCTCCCCGGATATGAGGATGCACATGTAGCTAAAGGCTTCATTAAGTCTATCTAGATGCTTCGATTTTTCAATATATTGCTAGGCTTCAACTGCTCTGCCCACGTGGTTATCCTATATAGAGCTTTATTGTGTAAGGAAATTTACATATATTCCCTCCAATCAAGGTAATTGAAGGGTGTAAGGATTATGGGAGCGAGAGATGATGAATTCTTCATTTCACAACAATATTAATAAACAATTGTTCATAAATTATTTGAATGTACCTCCAAAAACACTGCAAAACAACTCAATTTGAATTAATTTATCTCAAACACTCTTCACTTCAACATGTGCACTTTCTCTGAGTACATCACACCTAGATAGACTTCTCTAGGAAGAATCTAGAGGGAGCAATGCAATTATTCTAGGAATTATGTGGAAACTCAATGGCTTCTGGTGAATCAATGGAAGTTTACAAGGTTTGAGGCAAACATGGATGCCCACTCTGTTACCATGTTAAATTCAATGAAACATAGGATCGTCAATCCTACAGAATTCAAATGAGAAGAGAAGGTTGCAGAAGAGAGATAATAATTTAGCATAGACTGATCAATTACTCATGGCAAAATTGCACACACAGGGAGACAAAATTGGAATAATATGATTCTATTCATGAATATGTAATCAATATATAATACAATGGTTATACATATAGGAGAATTCAAATTCCTTATATGGGATTCAAATCGACTAACTCGGACTGACTTTGAAGCTAACTCAGTGTGGGAAAATCACCACTGGAGATCATTAATGCAACCCCAGATAACTAACTTAATCTACAATCAGTTAACTAATGAGAGTAGGTAAACAAAGGCACCCACACTCCCTTTAATCATGCAAACATGTGTTAGGATAACTGATTGTGATCTAACTGATTGTAACTAAAGAATAACTGGACATAACTGATTACCTACCAAGGTTAACTGAAGGATAATGCTGGTGGCACTTAGAGTGGGTTCCTAAATTATAGGGATTGGTCCCTCAAGAACCTAAACTCATGCAATCAAGTGCAGTAAGTGGCATATTTACCTAAGGTGTGTCCCCCATGCATAAGTGGAGTGATGAAGACCTACTAAGATATGAAAATAAACAATTAGTCTATGTGGTCAAAGGGAGGATTAATAATAATCCCAACACCTCTAATCCTTCCCTTGCACCTACACACTTGGTTTAAAGTCCTTCTCTAACCACTCAATGATATATCACTCACTATGTGTGAATGTTGTGTGTCTCCTCCTCTCCTTAGGCTTCCTTTTATAACATCTTAATGGCCAAAACCCTAGCCCTAGATCTTCAAAGTAAATGATGATTGATATTAGTTCTCAAGCCTCACTTAAGATCAATGGTTGTGACTTAATATTAAGATCACTTTTAGTAATTAGCCGACATTAAGTTAATAATGTGCTTTTCCTAAGCCAAACTTTGGAAAGAGATACAAAATTCACTTGCTCAACAAAGTAAGTACCTAGAGAGAAAATATGGATGAATCCTATATGCCTGACACATGTCCTATAAAGAAGTACCAGTATGAGCTATAATCATCAACAATCCCTCTTAGCGAGGAAGGTGTTAGAATTTTATCATTCAAGCTAGCATTATGTAAGGATCTTTAACTGAGAGAATAACAAGTACAACAATCAAACACAAGAGACAATGAACACAATGTTTTTCCTCAGGGAAACCATAAATGGAGAAAACCCTGCAAGTTCCTCAGAGATAGAATCGACACCAAAACTAAAACCCCAAAACAGTAAGATGATCTCCCGACATCAGTAACCTCTTTCTTCCTAGCCCCAGTGTCTTCTTCTTCCTCAACTATGTGCTACAACTGAGTGTGTGTGAGTTTGTTCTAAGTAGAGAGGCTAGCTCTCTATTTACACCAATTCCCGACTTGACAAAACCCTATTAGGGCTGACTTCTCTAGGAGAGTCTAATAATCCTAGTGCCCCGGAACTGCGGGGACTTTAGCCCTTGATCAATATGAGGGTTACCCATAATAACTTGACATGACTTCTTTACATTATAGAACCTCCCGATAAGAACATCGAGGCATGACATGACTCAATTACATTACAGATACTTCCCGGAATAAACATCGGGGTATAATACATGAGATATACAAGTGAATACATTTCAAAGTTACATATACATCAACACTCCCTCTTAACTAGGAAGGTATTCTCTTGACACAATTTGTCAGCACTGGTCTTCTTCTCTGGATCATCTTGTCATCTGCATCTTCAAGTCATCTTCATCTTCAAGTCATCTTCATCTTTGATTTGGATCATCACTGGATCTGGATCATCATCGCTGGATCTGGATCATCACGGGGACATCATCACTGGATCTAGATCATCACTGGATCTGGATCATCACTGTTGGATCTTGATAATCACTCGATCTGGATCATCACTGTTGGATCTTGATCATCACTCGATCTGGATCATCACTGGGTCATCATCATATGTGCTATCTCATGATTCTTCTCGTCACAGGAAGTTTTACAGAGCTAGCCCTTTTTCATGCTGGTTGTAGGCCTACCTCCTTGTAGGTCTTCGGTAGCCCTTATATCTGACCCTAATTCAGAATGGCCGACACACATCTGACCATGAGAGGAACACATCCAACATCATGTCAGAAAGGCATAGCCCTTATGTTCATCAGCATGACAGTACTCAACTACTATCATCTATGAAAAGGCTCAGCACTCACATCTGACCTTGACTCGTCAGAAAGGCACAACACTCACATCTGACCTTGACTCATTAGAAAGGCACAACACTCACATCCACCAGCATGACAGTACACAACTACTATCATCTATGGAAAGGCATAGCACTCACATCCACCAGCATGACAGTACACAACTACTATCATTTGTGGAAAGGCACAGCCCTTACATCTGACCTTGACTCGTCAGAAAGGCACTCAGTCCTAGACTGAGGGTTCCTGGTAACTAACCAGGTGCATCCATTTAGAGAATGGTAGTAGCCCTTATATCTGACCCTAAGTCAGAATGGCCAGCACTCACATCTGACATGGAAGGAAACTAATCCTCTCACCATGACAGAATGGAAACAACCCTTATATCTGATTAAGTGGGAACACATCCCTCAATCACATCAAAATGGCCATGCACTCATATCTAATCATGTGAGAACACATCTCACAGTCATATCAGAATGGCCCTCGGTCCTAGACCGAGTTTTCCTGGTAACTAACCAGGTACCTCCATTCAAAGAATGGAAATATTCCTTATATCTGATCATGTAGGAACCAATCCTACAATCACATCAAAATGGCAAGCACTCATATCTGGCATGGAAGGAACCAATTCTCTCACCATGATAGAATGGCTCAGCCCTTACATCTGACCACGGAAGGAACCAATCCTATCACCATGTCAGAATGGCTCACGGACTCATCAATTCCCCTTGGGGGAAATCTCAATCTGGAGAACACCAAGCTTCTCCCTGAAGTACTCAAACTTCACTCTGGCCAATGGCTTTGTCAACACATCAGTTATATGTTCGTCCGTCGCAAAATACTAGAGCTTCACTGCTCCTCTCTGCACCATATCCCTGATATAGTGATACTTGATCTCGATATGCTTTGACTTGTCATGGAACACCGGGTTCTCCTACAACTTTACACAACTTTGGTTGTCGCAATATATACAAATAGCATCCAACTGGAGATCAAATAAGTAAGATAGTAGCTTCCTCAGCCATACTTCCTCACAACTGGCTAAACAAGCTGTGACATACTCTGCTTTAGCTGTACTCAGTGCCACACAGGATTGCTTCTTGCTAAACTAAGAGATCAGACCTGATCCCATACTGAAGCAACACCCTGAAGTGCTCTTCCTATCAATGGCACTGCCTGCCCAATCTGAATCAACATAACCCTCCAGGTTAATCTTCTAACTCGCATCATACTTGAGCCCAAAATTAACTGTACCCCTTAGGTACCTCAGAATATGCTTTGCAGCAATCAAGTGAACATGTCTCAGATCTGTCAGGAACTGGCTCAAGGTGTTCACAACAAACCAAATATATGGTCTCATGTTCATTAGGTACATCAAGGACCCAATCATCTGATGATACATCGTAGCATCAACCGCTTATGATGAAGCATCACTCAATAGATTCAGGTTTGATGCCATAGGTGTGGTCATGGCCTTGTAGTCCATCATCCTAAATATCTTCAGGATCTCTACCGTATATTTCCCTTGTCCCAGGGAAATTCCATCTACATACTGCCACACCTCCATGCCTAGAAAATAATGCATCATACCCAAGTCCTTCATTTCAAACTTAGCAGCAAGATTCCTCTTCATATCAGCAATCAACCCATCCATACCTGTTACAAACAAATCATCTACATACAGTAAGAGTATCACTGGGTTGCCATCTTCAACCTTGTAGTAAAGGTTGGAATCTGCTTTACTCTTGGTAAAGCCCAAACTGCATAGAAAGCTGTCAATTCTGTCGTACCATGTCCTGGGTGCCTGTTTCAAACCATACAGGGCTTTCTTTAATCTACACACATGAGACTCCCTGTCATGTGTCTCAAAACCGAGTGGTTTCTCCACATACAATTCCTCTTCCATTACACCATTCAAGAAAGCAGTCTTGACATCCATTTGGTGTATCTTCCATTTCATCACTGCAGCCAGAGCAAGTACTGATCTGATGGAAGGGTATCTGGCTACAAGTGGAAAAGTTTCTTCATAATCTATTCCTTCTTTTTGGGAGAAACCACGAGCAACAAATCTTGCTTTATATTTTTCTATGCTACCGTCTGCAGCATGCTTGATCTTGTAGATCCATTTGGAAGTTACCACATAATTCCCTTCTGGTCTTGGGACAACATCCCAAATATCATTCTTCATGATCGATTGACACTCTTTGATCATAGCATCCTTCCATTCTTTCCGTTCTACCACTTCTTCATAACTGGAAGGTTCTTTATCGATGAAATCACATAATAATGCTACATATCTGGAGCTGGACCTAGTCCTCTTTCTTTCTCTGTGATTCTCTTCTGGAGCCCCATATCTTTCTGCACCTTGGATAGCTTCTCATACCCAAGCAGGTTTCCTCTTATGAGGATTCTTCTCTGGAGGTGGATCTACAAGTTCTTTAGGTTCTTCAAATTCTTGATCTTCTTCTTGAGTTTCTTCGTTCATGGTTGTGTCATGAATTCTGGGTGCTTCCGATTCTTTAGGAACTTTAGCAGGTTTCTTTCTGGATTTGTTGTAAGCTGAGTCTTCATCAAATGTTACATCCTTGCTGATGTCAATCTTCCTGAATCCTGGGAGGTATATTCTGTAAGCCTTCAAGCTTTCAGAGTATCCCACAAATATACCCTTCTTTCCTAAAGGATCTAATTTTCTCCTCTTCTCTTTTGGAATGTGTATGTACACTGGACAACCGAATATTCTGAGACGGCTGAATTCTGGTTTCTTTCTGAAAAAGACTTCTTTAGGTGTCTTGTTCTCAAGCACTCTGTGTGGAGTACGGTTCTATACATACACTGTTGTTCTGGCAGCTTCTGCCCATAGATGCATAGGAAGATCTTGATCATGAAGCATTGCCCTTGCAGCTTCCATGATAGTTCTATTCTTCCTTTCTGCAATCCCATTTTGTTGTGGATTATATGGAGTGGACAACTCCCTCTTAATCCTCGAGTCTTTGCACAACTCTTTGAATTCATTTGATGTGAATTCTCCGCCATTATCTGATCGAAAGGTCTTGATCTTCCTTTCAATGTGGTTCTCGATCAAGGCTTTGAATTCCTTGAACTTGCTGAAAACTTCATCTTTGTTTTTCATGAAGTAAATCCATGTCTTCCTAGAAAAGTCATCAATTAAAGAAACATAGTATACATACCCGCTTAGTGAACTTGATGACATCGGACTGCATACATTGGAGTGAATGATTTCCAAGATTCCTTTTGCCTTGATCTCGCTACTTGGAAATGTCTTCTTTGTATTCTTTCCTTTTGCACATCCTTTGCAGACTCCATCATGTTTTGCTTGAATTTCTGGAAGACCTTCAACAACTTTGCTTGCAAGTGGCAGTGCTTTGTAATGCACATGTGCAAGCCTTCTATGCCAAAGCTCATTTGGCTCAACTGTGTCATGGACCAAGGTTTGTTCTGGATGGCCCTTCAATTTGTATAGACCTCCTTCTTGTTCCCCAATCACTACTGCATCATTAATAGTCTTTCCCTTTGGCCACATGATAACTTGGCCATCTATAAATGCAACCCTCATGCCTTTTGAATCTAATGCAGATATGGAGAGAAGGTTCTTCTTTAGTCCTGGTACAAACAATACATCTTGCATCTTCATAGACTTTCTAGAGTCTAGCTTATAGGAGGATTCCCCACTACCTTTTATTGGATACTGGTAGTCATCTTCAAGTTTCACCTTGTGAGGTGATTCATGTTCTGAAAGTTTTACAAAGGACTCTTTGAATCCTGTCATATGTTTTTAAGCCCCACTGTCTATAAGCCAATCATTGCTTCCATGTGTGATGTTTCCCGTGAGAGCAGAAATCAAGACATATTCTTCATCACTTGAAGAGTCTTCACTTTCATATATGGTTCTCTTTTTGGAAGGTTCATTATCCTCTACAGCATGAGCATGATGTGTTCTCTTGTTTCCCTTTTTCTTATTTTGTCTTTTAGGACAATCTTTTGCAAAGTGTCCTACTTCATCGCATGTATAACATCTGCTTCTAGACAAATATTTTCTAGAGTTAGTTTTATGGAATTGCTTACCTATGGAGTGATGAGAACTTCTTTTGCTTTTCTTGGAATGAACTGTGAGGGCTTGATCTTCACTTCCCATCTTTTCTTCTCGAGCTGCTATCCAATATTCTTCTTGAGAGCATTCTTCCGATAGTCTACTAAATTTGACTAACTTCTTTCTGGCACAGATCCCTTGAATAAAGGAGTCTCGTGATCTAGGGAGACCATTCAAGGTGGTCATCACAACCTCTGCATTCTCCACTTCTTCATCTACTGCTTCTAGCTGTTCCTGGATTTGAGAGACCCTTGTAAAGTATGACTGGATGGTCTCTGCATTCTGGATCTTTACATTCTTCAGTTGGTTTCTCAGAGTCATCTTCTGGTTTATGTTCTTCCCTTCAAACAATTTGGTTAGGGAATCAAACATAGCTTTAGGTGTCTTTAGGGAGGACACCTGTGGTATGAGGTGATCCTTGATTGAATCAACAATAATCCTCTTTTCCATAACCAACTTCTTCTTGTGTAAGGCCTTAGCCTCATCTCCCTCTAGAACTGGAACCTCCTCATTAATATAGGAGTCCAACTCATTTTCTTCTAGGACCAGGGAGATCCTATACTTCCAGGCTTGGAAGTTATCAGCTCCCTCAAGATTTTCATCAAGCTTGGTATGATGAGACATCTTAACTGAGAACCTCAAATGGAAATATAAAAGATTTAGATCTTACCAGGTCAAGATGTCGGATCTGGATTTGGAGCTGAAATTCTGCAGTGCTAGTTCAGGAGCATATTAGGGTTTGGATTTTCCTGAGTTATGTCCAACCAAATGCTTTGATCTTGATCTCTAAACTTCTATTTTGAGGAGGAGATCAATCCAAGCCTAGGCTCACTGAAAAATTCCACTTCTGTGAAAAGCCCTAATTTTCGGCAGCAGTGTCGGGTCCAAAACTGAAAAAGCTCAGAATTGGATTCTGCTTCGACAGAAAGATGCACCCTAGGGAGGAGAGTTAATCCAACCTTCTTTTGCTGAAAATATGTGGAGAGAGATACACAAAGTAGGAATCCCTAGTTCCCGCAGCTGCACATTTTCTTCTTCTCAGGTTAGCTCTGATACCATGTTAGAATTTTATCATTCAAGCTAGCATTATGTTAGGATCTTTAACTGAGAGAATAAAAAGTACAACAATCAAACACAAGAGACAATGAACACAATGTTTTTCCTCAGGGAAACCATAAATGGAGAAAACCCCACAACTTCCTCAGAGATAGAATCAACACCAAAAGTAAAACCCCAAATTAGTAAGATGATCTCCCGACAACAGTAACCTCTTTCTTCCTAGCCCCAGTGTCTTCTTCTTCCTCAGCTATGTGCTACAACTGAGTATGTGTGAGTGTGTTCTAAATAGAAAGGCTAGCTCTCTATTTATACTAATTCTCGACTTGACAAAACCCTACTAGGGCCGACTTCTCTAGGAGAGTCTAATAACCCTAATGCACCGGAACTGCGGGGACTTCAACCCTTGATCAATAGGAGGGTTACCCACAGTAACTTGACATGACTTGTTTACATTATAGAACCTCCCGATAGGAAAATCGAGGCATGACATGACTCAATTACATTACAGATACTTCCTAGAATAAACATCGAGGTACAATACATGAGATATACAAGTGAATACATTCCGAAGTTACATATACATCAACAGAAGGAACTTCTCAAAGAGCCGCTTGTTGTTAGATTTTATAAACATAGCAGTATAACCAGGATCACTAAAACAATAACCCAACACATAAAAAATTAATGCGGAGCTCATTTAACCACGGTGATAATCAATCACTTCCCAACCATAGACAAAACTATTGTCTCCCCTGATCTCACACCTTCCAATAGTGATCAATGTACATCCATGTAGTAGTAGCATAAACCCCAAGAAAAGATAAGAGAAACTTCTCCAATGTGGATAACCCCAAAACAATCTTCTTTAGCTATAGTAGTGAACTTCTTCTTGCTTGAGTGAACATGCTTGTTGTTGTGTGTTGAAATGAGTGTAGGCACCCTTCTATATATACTTTATCTTACTCCCTTTTAATTTTCCAACTGGTTCGACCTGTCTTATTTATTGGGGCCAACTTATCCTTCAATTACTGGGGACGACTTGTTATTTCCATAATAAAATACATTTTATTATTATAAATTCTTGGGGAAACTTCTGTGAGGATGCCTCACGCAACTATTACAACAACACTCCCTCTTAGCAAGGGAGGTATCATCGGTACCATCATACTGGAACAGATTTGGATATAATCAATACATCACGGTTGTCTCGAACATCTCTATATGATAAGGAAAGTCTTCCAACACAACATCCATCCATCAATAAATGTCAACATATATCATCTCCATGTGCTTTGGCTCAACCTAGTTCATCGGGGAACATGCACTAGATAAACGTGCCTCAGCTCAACCCAATCCATCGAGTATCATAACTTAGTTCAACCCAATTCATCAATGGTAAAGGAGGAAAAAATATAGAAATCATATTGATTCACACAGAACCACCATCCACACATGATCCATATGGGAATAGGTGGCCACCCACCTATTCCATTAGCTCAAAAAAGTTTCCATTTTGGCAATTTTCTTGTAATTTTCTACGGTTTCTCGGGTCCCAAACTTCAAGGGTCATTTTGAGGCCCTAATCGATGTTTTTTGTTGATTCATGGGGCCGAATGATTTACAACAACATTCAATTGACTTTCGATGAAAGTTGTAAATGTTGGATAGACCTTTCCAATGGGATATCGAGTGCCCCAAACAAAGATCGTATGCAAAAGGTATGACCCTGAGAAGTTGACTGTTTAACTAACCACCTTGGGGCCACAAACTTTATGACAATTCATCTCCTAGGTTTAGGTTTAGTGTTTTTGTCTCTTCAAGTATTTATGATAAAAGGCCCTTTGACCTCCTTTTGTATTCATCCCGTCATGAGTGAGTGTAGCCACCACATCTCTTCTTAGAGATACAACTACCACCATTCTAGCTGCTTTTGTTTTACAATTTTTTTTGTTTCATTCATTTAATAGAATATGAGTTTATTGTATCACTGTGTTTCTTGTCATATATATGTGTATGTGAATATATATATATCCTCTTTCATTTCATTCTCACATAAATCCAAATTAGTGGTATCGAATCCTTATGCTCTTATGGTTTCTTAGTGCATGTCCACGATGAGATCTGAATATCGAGAGTTGGGTCTCAACTAGTTGAGCTTGAGGAAAATACCTTCCATAGTCCCAAGCAACCTCACATGGCTAGAGAATAAAAGAGAGAAGATGGAGTCGAATATCCTATTAAACTGTTGCTCAAGGAAGCCCTTGCGTGACAAAGGAACGAGATGATGGATAACTTCACCCAGATCCTTCAAAGAATGTTGACTGCTACAGATGCACCCTCAACAAGCACGCGTTTTGGGGGTGTGACTCCCTTCAAGG
Organism: Pseudotsuga menziesii; assembly: GCA_001517045.1. Classification (NCBI taxonomy): domain Eukaryota; kingdom Viridiplantae; phylum Streptophyta; class Pinopsida; order Pinales; family Pinaceae; genus Pseudotsuga; species Pseudotsuga menziesii. The sequence continues at coordinate 276,362 of LPNX011014819.1, forward strand.
TGTAAGTTAACTTTGACATCCCGTTATTTAAAGGAAGGATAGATGTAGATGCTTTGAAAAAATGGTTGAGTCTGTTAGAGGGTTACTTATCTGTTCAAGATTTTTCCAATAGTGAAAATATCACCTTTGTGTTACTTAAGTCCCTCCCCCATATCAAATACTAGTGGGACAAGTACCATGAGAGGCATGCGAGGGATGGATATGAAATATTCAATACATAACCCACTTGGGAATCTTTTGACAATGTTGTCAAAGAATATTTCTAGATCATGGGAAACTATGATGACCAATACACCTAGTGGACAACATTGCACGAGGAAAGAGACTAGACGACATGGAAATTAATCCCAAGCTGTAGATCAATTCCACTCCCAAAATTACTAGTCAAACATGTAAAATCCACAAAAAAGAGATTGAATATGGAGCATAACACAAACTTCTATTGAATAAGTGTACATCAGGAAACCTCATAAAGTAATAGGCTGTCTAAATATATAATTACATCATATATTCGAAAGCATAAGGATGCTATTCGAATTGGACAAAAAACAGGCTTACTAAACTAGTCAAAATGCCCCATATGTGCATAAATCACTTTCCTAATATGACAAGATCCCCACGAATTGGATTAGTGAGAAATACCTACTGATAAGTGATGGAAAGAGATCAGACCCATGCTTTTGGATGGAGAAAAATAAGGAGGATGAGTTGGGAAAAAAACAAGGCGGTTACTCCAAGACTAGCTTTTCCATTTTGCCTTAAAACTGCTAAAAAGCAAAGCAACTGAGGAAAAAGAAGAACTGCACTTTTACTATTCTAGAATGACTGCAGAGTTGTCATAATATTTTACAGGATCTATCTAAAGCACTCCTTTAGCCAGTTTTAGTATTTTTTGACTTCTAGGTGCAAGTGGATGCCAACTGGCATAGTAAGGAATCTAGGAATATGACAAAATTGACAATTTAATGTCTCCTAAGTGTAACTATGGGTTTGATTATTCTAACACCCCCCTTAAGCCTGACTTTATGTAAAATATTAGAAAAAATATTAGATTACATGGCCTAGCAGCAAGGCTTAGTCACCCTTTACATACTGCTTGTCCATACAACTAAGGAAAGAGGTAAAAACCCAAGGGGAAAATCCTCCCTTAAACATGGACATGAACAATTTTTTTGAAAATATTGTTATCAATCATTCTTCACCACATGATCAAGAATCCCCAACATTTATTTGAGATTACTAAATATCTTCTCAGAAAACACCTTGGTGAAGATGTCTGCTACTTGCTTTGAAGATGCACAGTAGAGTAGAGCAATGGTACCATCATGCACAAGCTCCTTGATGCAGTGCATATGGATCTCAATTTATTGGTTTGTTGTCTTTGAAATGGATCAGTGGATATTTGAATGGTTATTTTATCATCACAATAGATGAAAGTGGATGTATTTGATTTGATCCCACACTCTCCAAGTATTCCTTGCAACCACAAACATTGAGTAGTTGCATTCACAGCTCCTCTATACTCTGCCTCTGTAGATAAGAGTGCAATGGCACTCTGCTTCTTACTTAAAAAACTAATTGGTCCATCTGCAAGAATAAACACAAATCTTGAAGTAGACTTTCTATCAGTGTTATCACTAGCCCAATTAGTGTCAGTAAATCGAACTAGCTCTAAGTCAGATTTTGCTGCATAAAAAATCCCATGAGTTCTTGTTCCTTGAACAAAGTTTAGGATTATCTTAACTGCTTTCCAATGGATTTCATGAGGCTGATCCATGTGTCTAGAATCCACACTCACTACATAATATATATCAGGTTGAGTATGAGTCAAATAAAGCAAGCACCCAATCAACTGCCTATACAGTGTATTATTTACCAATGGAGTGGAACTTGCTTCTTCAAGCTTAACCCCAGAAAGGAATGGAGTATTGATTGGCTTGCAATTGTTCATCATGAACTTGTTTATCATATATGAATCATACTTGGACTGATCTACCTTGATCCCATGGGTTGATTGAGAAATTTCGAGTCCCAAGAATTGACTCAACAATCCCAAATCTGTCATGGAGAAGGCATGGTTCAAGGCATCCTTCAAGGAGGAAATCTCTTTCATGGAAATTCCTGCCATCAATAGGTCATCCAAATACAAAAAAAAATGATTAAATAACCATGTATCAAATTCAAATAGAAATTCGGATCGGACTTGCATTGAACAAAGTTTTGTGATAGCAAAAAGACAGCAATCTTGGAATACCAAGCCCTGGGGGATTGCTTAAGCCCATACAATGATTTCTTTAACATGCACACCAAATATGGATTAGACACAAAACCTTTAGGTTGTTTCATATAAATCTCTTCTTTCATATCTCCATGTAGAAAGGTAGACTTCACATCCATGTGATGCACCTCCCATTGCCTTGAAGCTGCAATGGCCAAAGCTAGCCTTATGGAGTCCATATTTGCCACTGGTGCAAAGGTATCATTGTAATAAATACCTTGAATTTGCGAGTAGCCTTTAGCTACTAGTATTTCCTTATATTTCAAAGGTGAACCATTATTAGCAAATTTGATTTTATAAACCCACTTACACTTGTCTAGCTTTCTCCCTGGGGGGGGATTGAATAGCTCCCATGTGTCATTCTTCTGGAGCAAGTTGTATTTTTCCTTCATAGATGTTTTCCCTATTGCATCATTTGATGCATATTCATATGTTTGAGGGTCCGGTTCAACCATCAAATATCACTTCTTAGCAAAGAATGGATCTTTCATAGAAAGGGAACTCTCAAATTGAGATCTAGTCCTCCTAGTGTCACTAGGATTCCTAGCTAGTTCCCCAGTTGCATGAATGGTTCTTGGTGCCCATTTTGGTCTTGTAGGACATATAGGATATTCAATTAAACCATCATGATCAGACTTATCATAATCATCAAACTCATTAGTCTCTTCACTTACATTCATTTGTTGTGGTGATGAGGAGGACTCTCCAATTTCTGCTACTGTTAAAGGATATTCTTCAAACCGAACACTCCTTTCGATGAAATATCTTTGAGTGCTAAATTTGATCAAATTATACTCTTTGGAATATTGAGAATACCTAAAAAATAGGCACTCTTGACTTTGGGGTTGCAAATCCTTCCTCTTTTTAGTTGGAATTCTAGTCCAAGCCTTTGAGCCAAAAATACTGAAATGGGTCACATCTAGCTTGTGCCCACTCCAAGCTTTGAAAGGAGTGATTTCATCAAGTTGCTTATAAGGAACCCTATTCTGGATAGGATGCACACTTTATTGCTTCATCCCAAAACTTTGGTGGCAATTTTTTTGACTCCATCATATAGGTTGCCATCTCCTTGAGTGATATATTCTTCCTCTCAGCAACACCATTTTGTTGAAATAGAATGCTACATCTGGATACTTGCATCTTCACAATAATGGATGAAATCAAACTTGACATACTCACCACCATTATCATATATGAGGATCTTGAGTTTCCTCCTAGACTAATTCTCAACCAAGGCTCGAACGACCTTGAAGAGGTCAAAAACTTCAGACTTATGCTTTAGGAACTAAACCTAGCAACACTTGGAAAAGTCATATATGAAGGTTAGGTCATATTTGGCTTGAATCATGTACATATGAGGAAATGGACCAGCAATGTCACTGTGGATTAACTCAAGGGGTGCAAAGGTTCTCTCATGACTAACTCTCTCATACTTGTGCTCTGGGTGTTTTCCTAGGATGCAGCTGGCAGACCCCTTTAGAAAATTTGATCTTTGGTAACTCTATGACCATGTATTAGTCACTTAAATCTGAAAGATACTTGTAATTTAGATGGCCAAATATCTCATGCCAAATATTGCTTCCTTCATTACCATGAGTGAGAAGAGAAAAGGGGTTAGAGAAATGCAGGAAATGGGAAAACTTGTACACTTTCAAACTATGATCCACAACACCTTTTGCTATGACTCTACCATTTGAAATCTCTGAGATTTCAACATCATTTGGAGAGAAGACAACCTTCTTAGGAGACTCAGTGTGGGTCATCTGATACACTAACAAGAGGTTAGTAGCAAGACTTGGAACATACAACACATCATTGAAAGAACCATGGTCAAGATCAATCCTACCCTTCCCCTTACTATCAGTAACAACGTAATCTCCCAATACAATTTTTGGACCTTTAGAATAATCAAGAGAGGAGAAAGTCTCCCTTGTCGAAACCATGTGCCTTGAAGGTCCAGAATCAATGATGATGGTAGATAATCTTGAAGTGCTAGAAACCAAGGCATGAACTCTGTCCTTGTCATCTGAATTTGATCCTCCTCCCCTCTTCTTTGTGCATTGAGGAAGGGAGATGTTGTTCTTCTCCAAGAGTTGAGTCAACATGTCAATTTGATTCTTTATACAATATCTCTAAGTATGATAGGCCTTACTGCAGTATGTGCACTTGCTCATTTCACCTTTATTATTTTTCTCCTGGAAGTTCTTCTTGGAGCCTGAGGACTCCTCTTGAGACTTCGACTTGTCTCTCTTTTTTTTTGGTGGCTTCTTTGAATTGGCTTTCTTCTTGCCTTTGGAATCCACCTTCAAATCTCCAGCAACCAAAGCTTTTTTTTGGAAGGTTTGATGGTGGTGCCCATGATAACTAGTTTGTCTTGCTGTTGAGCGAAAGATTCCATGAAGTCGGGAAGCTTAGGCATCTTCTAGGCTCGTGCTGAAAATTTGGTGGCATGGAAGGTTATAAAAAACACAGAGTAGTCGGGACCAAGATTTGAAAGTATGGTCAAGACTACTCGCTCATTCTTCTTTTCGATTCTGCATTGTTTTAACTACAGAACAAGGGCCTTAAACTTGGAAAAGTAGACTTGCAAGGATTCAAAGCTACTAGGACTCAACGAGATCAACTCATTCTCAAGTTGATGTCCTCTCATTTCATCTGTCTTTCTAAATAGATTCTCGAGCTTCCCCTAAACCTCATTAGGTGATGTCAATCCATCAAGATGGAAAAGGAGGTCTCTTGAAATGCTCAAACATAAAAGACCATAGGCCTCATCCTTTCTGTTGTGCCATTTAATTTTCTATGCTGCTGCATTAGGCTCCACCTCAGCTTCCATGGTCACTCTATAGAGGCATTTACTCCTGAACAAAATCTCCATATCAACATTCCATTTGAAAAAGTTGAATGGAGTTAAGATGATCCTTTGAGATTGATCCATATCTCAACTACTACACCCTTCAACAAACAGAATTCTCTCCCAGTAGGTAATGCCAAACCTTCAATAGCAATTTGGAAGGAGAATCATCGAACTACCAGGGATCTGATACCATGCGGAAGGGCCAAAGTCCTAACAACTAGCCCAAGCCACATACAAAGAAGGGTAATGGGAAATTGAAGAAGGACATCGGCAAGTGGCACGAGTTCCACAAAATCCCTTAGCACAACATTGATAAATGTTTCTCAAAATAATTATATTTGGCTAAGAAAAAATCCCTAGATCCAAACTCTGACTTAGACACCGATGCAAATAAATAAAGGGGAAAGCAGATCATTGACGCAGAACCTAGTGTCGCCATTACAATCGCAAAGATCCAACTAGAAGAGTCAGAGGAACCAGAGGAAGGGGAGCGCTTCTTCCATTCGTAACTATAGGTGCAGAGAACTCCCCTAAATTTCATTGTTGGCTGAGACAGGGATGAGGCATCCACGTCAGTCAACAATGTCTCACCTCTTCTACGACATCAAACACTTCAAACATGAGGCAATGTGTGATGTTGCCCCACTTGAATTTTTTGATGTTCTTTTAGGACAACCATATATGTGGAAACATCATGTTGCGTATGAGTCTAGACATAGTAATGTCATTAATACTTTGGGAAATAAACTCTACAGGATACCATAGACACTTCCTTCTACTGCATTGTCTCTCATCACAACTAAGCAATGCAGGAAGGTAATATCTGAGACAGGGAAATTCATACTCTTCATGGTTTGTTCTGAGGGTGAATGGGCTCTCAATTTCCAATGCATAAACATACAAATGGTCTCTATCCACGTGCTTTTGATTTTATATTATTTTATTCCACTATTTGGCATGCATCTTATTCCATTAAAACTTTCTCTGTCTATAGATCTGGTGTCTTTCATTCTAAATTGTTGATCCCGATCACTATTTAACCCTTCATCATTATTCTCGCTATATTGTCCATGCTTTTCCCTCCTATAAATTCTAGTAGCAGAACTCATCTCAACCATAGATCTACTCCTCATTGACTTTCCTCGGTAGATATTTTTCTTGTTTTAACATCACCTATTCATATGATAACTAAACTACACCTTACCTCAGCGGATTAGTAATTGATCATTGATCTTACCTTATATAAATATCCACTATTGATCGACCCCTAGCTTTAACATTCTGCTCAGATTTGGCTTTACAAAGAGTGTGCATCTTTTCCCAATGGAGTTATTCTACATCGTAGATATGGACTTCCATCAACCTCATTAACTCAGTTTTGTTGGGGCTCTCTGCGATTTTATTCGTGCATGTTGATTCAGCGGAATGATCCTGGACCGTAAATCTCTTTCCCATCAAACCCGCACCCTTGATTGTGCGGGCCCCTTAACCAATTCCACTAATTTTCAAACTTTCTTTACCCATGCATCTTTTATTAGTGGAATAAATATCAAGCCGGCCTCCATCCTGACCATTGATTCCGCTGATTTCAAAACTTGTTTTCTACATGCTTATTCATCTAGTCGAATGAATGCCAACCATAGATCATTTCTCCATCCAGATATCCGTCGTTGATTTGTGTCGAATGTAACTTTTTTCACTAATTTGGAAAGTTCATCTTTCTATGCATGTGCCATTTACGAATTCTTTCATGACTGTAGATATGCCTCCCCTTTTTCATCAAACTGTAGATTTCTACTGCCTTTTAATCCATTCTGTTGGCGACCAAACTTATTTCTGTCGTGTAACTTGTTGGAAATATGGATTATAGTTATGATTGATGTCAAAAGAAGTTCAATGATGACAAAGGAATAACCAAGGACATGATGGCAGAGTGAACTCAGTCAAATACAAAGGAAAGACAAAAGGTGAACACAGTATAAGTCAAAGGAAAGACAAAGGTAGTGATGACATGGCATGAATAATGAAATGACAGATATGATGACACATAATAACATAATTGATGGCAAATTGGTAATAGACATTTCCTATGATGACAAAGCAAATGATGCGACATCATTATGGAGAAATATGACAATTGGTGAAAATCAGGAAATTGACTAAGGATGGATAAATAGTCAAAACTAGTCTAAGAGGGTCTAAGAGAATGACCACCCTAAATCATGGGTTAGAGTAAATGCCCACAGAACATAGGGGTCTTGTAGATTTGTGTTTTCTCCACCTGACTATGTCTTTAGTTTGTCTTGAAGTAGCTGAGGGAGAAGTTATGGACTTACCAAAACAATGTTTTAGGCAGATTAGATCAGACTAAGAAATTTGTCTAAGTGTCATAACAAAAGGTTGGAAGAATATTCTCAAATGTCCTCCAGAAGATGTGTGTGTGTCAGCAGGATCTAAAGATGACATGATACTTCTCCTTGGTAAACTGGTTATTCAACCATGAATTTAGATTCTCATTTGGTTCTTACACGAGCGAAATATCAATATGACAAAACAAGAGAAAAATGTTAGTTTGCATGTTGAGATTAAAATTGGCTAAGTGTTAAAAGAATGAAATAGTGAATGTAGACAAGTTCCACAAAGAATCATAGATCCAATGGTCAGAAATCATTCCACAATAGATTAACGGTCAAAATGAAGATCTGCAAAAAATCTAAGGGAGATTCGCAAGGAAAGTGGACAGGAGAAAAGTTTCGTAAAGGATTGAGATCATACGACAGAGAATAGTTCCGCAAGCAGATCGACGGTTCAGAAAATAAGTGCGGGTGCAGAACTGCGGAAAGCGAAAATTTGAATTTGTGGAAAAGTTGAGTTTCCAATTTCTGTGCGGGAGTGGAATTGCGGGTGTGGAAGTGCGGAAAGCAAAAAGTCAAAGTCGTGGAAAAGTTGAGTTTCTGATTTTCGTGCAGGAGCAAAAGTGTGGAAAGCAAAAAGTCAAAGTCTAGAAAAAGTTGAGTTTTCAACTTCCGCATTTCGCATTACGGAAAAGGTGGAAAACAGGAAGTTCGTTGCAGAACAGTTGGTGCAGGAAGACAACGACGAAAGGACTGGTGCGGAAATGAAAAGGTGGAAAGATAGAAGCTTGGAAAACTGGAAATATTATATTCTGACTTCCGCAATCCGCAGGAGAAAAGGCTAGCGTGGAAAGGCTGGTACAGAAAGGCAAGTCCAGAAAGTAGGAGGAAAGGCCAATGCGGAAAGTTGAATTGCGAAAAGTAAAAAGACAAAGTATTGGAAATGTTGTGCTTTTCGATTTCTGCAATCCACACGTGGAAAGGATCTTGCAGAAAGGTAAGTCCGGAAAATGGAAGGTGGAAAGGCCAGTGCGCAAAGTTGAATTGTGGAATGATAAAATTGTGGAAAACTGACAACTGGGGAAGGAAGCTTACGAAAATAAGAAAATCATGAAATCCAGGTTGCGGAAAGAACATTTTAAAAGCTGATTAAAAGGATTTCTTAATGAATTGTCCATCTGGTCATGACCTCATCTGGTGTTTACATGTAGTGAAGATTGCCTACAATCTTTAAAGATGATGCCCGCAAGTATGAAGAAAATGTACACCATTGTTGGAACAATATCAGATAGGTTTAGATTTGAAAAGAATTAAATGTTCATAAACAGAATTATGAAGGGCATGGTTAACAGAGTTACGACAGTTATGACTAACAAATGGCACATAAACAGAGTTAGAGCATTGTAAGGATGTGACTGTTTGAAAAGGTATGTTGCTGTATTGATGTTTAAGAAAAATATATAAAAAAAATCTTGAAGATGAAGTGAAGTGTCTCTGGGGGTTTCCGTGGGTGAATAATGAATATCTAAATAATAAGACCAAGAGTCAGAGAATGCAAAGTGTATCTCTGCAATCCAAACCTTTGTAGTAGCAAGACAAAAGACCAAGTGAAGAAAGCCAGAGACAGAGTTTGAAGGTTTATGAAGTTTAATAATATCAAATAAGGGTGGAAGGGTGGTGCTAGGACAGGCTACATGCCTGTAAGGAGGTCTTATCCTCCTTCCAATAGTGGCTGGAGAATCAGGATATTGGTGTATCCTTGTCTGTAGGTGTAGGAAGAAATCAGGGTATTGGTGTATCCTTGTCTGTAGGTGCAGGAAGAAACCAGGGTGTGGGTGCATCCTTTAGTAGTGGCTGAGAAACTTAGGGATTGTGGTATCCAACAAGTGGTTGCTTGGAAATAACTATAGTATATTGTAAAAATAAAGTTTTGCAGATAATAGAAACGTGTTGGTGGTTTACCATATTAGGGTTCCACAATAAAAATCTGTGTTCTGTGTATCTTGTTGATTCAATGTTTTGATTAAAGTTTAAAAGGTGGTAAAAAGTCAACAATATTGATTCACCCCCCCTTCTCAGTATTGACCAACTACCAACAATTGATATCAGAGCAAGGTTCCTTCACTAACAGTTTAACGACTGGAAGGAAGATCCTATTAAAAACCAATATGGATCAACAAGAAGATATTTACACAAAAAATGGATCTCCAATACTTGGAAAAGAAGAATACATATTTTAGAGTACAAGAATGGAAACTTATATGAAGGAATTGGAACCTGGTGTATGGAATGTAATGATCACTGATTACATCACACCAAATAGGACAAGGACTCCCATCTCAAAAGAAAGCCAAGAAAAATAATGCAAATGCAATAGAGGCCATATTATATGGAATATCTCAATCTATCAAAAGGAAGATTGGACCATGTGTCTTAGCTAAGGAACTCTGGGTCAAATTATAAAAGCTTTATTCAAATGAAGAGATAGCACAAACAAGCCTTGCTATTTGCAAGTATGATAGTGAAGATATAACTGAAGATGAAGAAAATCTATTCATAGGGACAATAACTCAAACTTTAGAAGATAATTCAGATGTGGAAAGAGAAGTAAACTTAGAAATAGAACTCATAAGTGCCTTTGAAAAATTGAGAAAAAGCAGGAGGGAGGACAAGTATTTGGAAGAAATTTTCTGAAAGTATCAAGAAGAGCAAAAGTCAAATGAAGAGGAAGTCAAGACCCTCCGAGAAGAACTTTACATTGTAAGACAACAAATGATGGCTAGCATGGAAGAGGCTGAGAGACTAAAAAGGGAAGTTGCTAACTTCAAGAAAGAAATAAAGATGCAGGAAGACCACATGGAAGAGGCCAAGAGATTAAGACAAGAAGTTGCTAACCTAAAAAAAGAGATAAAGAATCTAGAATACCAGCAGACCATTAATGAGAGGCTCAAGGACAAAATACAAAAAAATAAAAAACTTGAAGAATAAGTTACTTTGCTTAGGAAGAAGCTTGATGAAGAAACTATTAAAACAAAGTTTGAGAACAATTCAAAGATTTTAGATGACATCTTGAGGAGCTAGAAACCATCAAATGATAAAACTGTTTTAGGGTATGACAATGAAAGGAAGTCTAAATGTTCCTCCTTCACAAACCGAGAAAGAAATAATAGAAGAGGCTGTGCTAATGTACGAAAGAGTCCAATTAAGAATAGTCAGAATTATGCCCCCTCATCTCATTATAATGGCAGAACTGGAATAATACTTAAAGACCAAGGGCAAGTAGGGTACACCAATCATTTCTTGGTCATTGTTATACCTGTCATAATTTTGGACATATGGCTAGAGAATGTAATCTAAGGAATAATTCTTCAATAAAAGTCCAAGAACAAAGGAAGGGTTGGAAGAGGATGGAAGCTCTGAAGCAGAATGGTCAAAGATCCCTAAAAAATGAAGGAAGTTTCTATTTCTATTGTCACTACTGTCATATATTTGGTCACAAGGTTGTTGATTGCAGAATTAAGAGAAAAGATCTAAGTAAGGAATCCAAGAAACAAACAAGGTTAGTAAGCAGGGTACCTCATGGAAAGATGCGGAGAAGAAAGGCAGACTCCAAAGGAGAAGAAGAAACAAATATTTCAAACATCAAAGAAGCTTCCCAAGATGATGTTAAGTATAATTGTGCTGTAGACAAGAATAACATCTATTATAATGGAAAGCATGATGAAGATATTGAAGAAGAAGTTAGTGATGGTGGTGGAGCTGAAGTTGAATGTCTGTTCAAATACTCTCGTAAGCATCAGAAGGGATCATAAACTCAGGGGGAGTTAATATCAGAAAATTGAAATTGATACTTGAAAAATGTCTTTTGGTAAAAAGAGAAGAATGTTCTGAAGTTATGACCAAAACAAGAAAAGTAGTGACAAATTGGTATCAGCTACCTCAATTTTGAAGAAGGAATGTGTTTAGGAGAAGCACTGTGATAGGGGGATTCTATGAAATCATCATCCAAGGTTCTAACTCAAAGAATCACTACAAGAAGGATGTTAATAGGATGATCAACACCAAGTCCATGTTAATTGGCGGAGGAGAATAAAAAAAAGGGATAGAAGAATGAGTGAGGAGTGAAGAGTATAGCTTCTGTGAGCAATTGTACTTCTGGTTCAAGAGAATAAAGAATAGAGTTTACTCTGCAAGTTATTGAAGTTTATACCTTCGCTTCTAATCACTAGAAGTATGAATTTGAAATTCTCTATGTGCATGTGTATGTTTGCACTTCGAACTCTATTATAAGTACAAGAGATCGAAATTGTCTGCGAAAATATTTGCAGGAGGGAATTGATCCTTCCAGTGATCAATTCAACAAAGGTTACAAAACTTAAACGAATGTACATATTTGATAGATCTATGGTTGAGATCGACAGATTTATGGTCGAAATCGAGTTTCGCAAGCAGAAGATGTGCCCAAGTCAAATCTAAATTAATCGCCCATACTCCTGAAATCGTGTGGTTGTGATCAAAAGGGGTTAAAGGTCAATGGTTAAGGAGGATTTCTCTAATAAAAGAATAGGGAAGATGAAAGAAGGGTCAGGCTGTGAAATTCAAAAGTAATCACTGGAAATTGGAGATGCGATCAACGGTCGAGATCGATCATTGAAACAGATCGACGACGCACAACAATTTCAATGGGAATAGTATCGCGGTGCAGAAAACTTTTGATGTGCGCAGAATTTTTATAAATTTCATCTCACCTTATTTGGAGTCCATTGTCGATTTAGTGGGGACACAGAGCTAACGGTCCACAAGCTATTTCACAGCGACAACTAGCAGGTGAGTTAAGAAGGGAGATGGGTACGAAATTTTAAAACTTAATCTACTTTGTTTATTTTCCACCATTGATTGGAGATCCAACACTTGAGGATGATTTCGTCGGTTGAAATAGCTGGGTGTTTAACAAAAGAAGCTGGATGCAGAATATTACCTGGGATTTGATCGGGTTGGTTAATTTAGCGGTTCTACTAAGTTTAGAGCCGAACTAAATCGTATGACAGTCATTCTAGAGACTGTATTTTTTTTGGGAGAAAAACATTAGTTGACATATTAAAAAGAACAATGTAATGTTGAGTGTAAACTTTGTCACAAAAATGTTGGCAGAGAAGAGGAAGTACAGTGACACTGGGAGTCAATGTATCTATTATTAAAATTATCATTCAAGAACCTATTGCAAGAAATGAAATGTTAAGAAAAATGATACTATTGGTCAATACCAAGTCCAGTTAACAAAGGAGAGATATGATGACATGGGGAGTTATCAGAAAGAAGAAAGATAGGAAATCCTCAATGGCATAATAGGTTATCCTTTGCCATTGTTGTCAAAGGGGGAGAGGGTTTAGGTGTTGCCATCAATGCCAAATGGGGATATTGTTGTAAATATGGATTATAGTTGTCATTGATGTCAAAAGAAGTTCAGTCACTGACAAATGAATAACTAAGGACATGATGGCATAATGAACTCAGTGAAAGACAAAGGTAGTGATGACAAGGCATGAATAGTAAAATGGAAGATATGATGACATAGAATAACATAATTGATGGAAAATTGGTAAGATACATTGCCTATGATGACAAAGAAGATGACGAGACATCATTATTGAGAAATATGGCAATTGGTGAAAATCAAGAAATTGACTAAGGATGGCTAAACAGTCAAAACTGGTCTAAGAGGGTCTAAGAGAATGACCGCCCTAAATCATGGATTAGAGTAAATGTCTGCAGCACATAGGGGTCTTGTAGACATTCTCTTTTCTCCACTTAACCATGTCTTTAGTTTGTCTTGAAGTACCCGAGGGAGAAGTTATGCACCTACCAAAACAGTGTTTTAGGCATATTGGATTAGACTAAGAAATTTGTCAAAGTGTCATAACAAAAGGTTGGAAGACTATTCTCAAATGTCCTCCAGAATATGTGTGTGTTAGTAAGATCTAAATATGACATGATCCTGCTCCTTTGTGAACTCACTATCTAGCCATGAAGTTAGATTCTCATTTGGTTCTTACATGAGGGAAATATCAATATGACAAAACAAGAGAAAAATGTTAGTTTGCATGTTGAGATTAAAATTGGGTAAGTGTTAAAACAAAGAAATAGTGAATGTAGATGAGTTCCACAAAGAATCATAGATCCGATGGTCAGAAATCATTCCACAATAGATCAATGGTAAAAATGAAGATCCGCAAAAAATCTAAGGTTAATAAGTGATTCACAAGGAAAGTGGACAGGAGAAAAGTTCCGCAAAGGATCGAGATTAGACGACTGAGAATAGTTCCACAAGTGGATCGATGGTTCGGAAAAGAAGTGTGGGTGCGAAACTGCAGAAAGCAAAAATTCGAAGTCGTGGAAAAGTTGAGTTTTCGATTTACGTGTGGGAGCGGAAGCGTTAGTGCGAAACTGCGGAAAACAAAAAGTCGAAGTTGTGGAAAAGTTGAGTTTCCTATTTTCGTGTGGGAGCGGAAGTGCGGGAAGCAAAAAGTCGAATTCGTGGAAAAGTTGAGTTTTCGACTTCCACATTATGGAAAAGGAGAATAACGAGAAGGCCATTACAGAACAACTGGTGTGGGAAGACAACAATGGAAAGACTAGTGCAGAATTGAAAAGGTGGAATGATAGAAGCTCGAAAAACTAGAAAGAATGTTTTCCGAATTTTGCAATCCACAAGCGGAAAGGCCAGTGCAAAAAGGCTAGTACAGAAAAGAAAATATAGAAAGCAGAAGGAGGAAAGGCCAGTGCAAAAAGGCTAGTACAGAAAAGAAAATATAGAAAGCAGAAGGAGGAAAGGCCAGTGCGGAAAGTAAAAAGACGAAGTCTTAGAAAATTTGTGTTTTTTGATTTCCGCATTCCGCATGCGAAAAGGCAAGTCTGGAAAGTGGAAGGCGGAAAGGCCAGTGCAGAAAGTTGAAGTGTGGAATGATCAAATTGTGAAAAACTGACGACTATGGAAGGAAGCTTGCAGAAACAAGAAAATCATGAAATCCAGGTTGCAGAAGAAGGTTCCGAGAACATTTTAAAAACTGATTAAAAGGATTTCTTGATGAATTGTCCATCTAGTCATGACCTCATCTGGTGTTTACATGTAATGAATATTGCCTGCAATCTTTAAAGATGATGCCTGCAAGTATGAAGAAAATGTACGCCATTGTTTGAACAATATCATATAGGTTTAGATTTGAAAAGAATTAAATGTTCATAAACATAATTATGAAGGGCATGGTTAACAGAGTTGCGATAGTTATGACTAACAAAAGGCACATAAACAGAGTTAGAGTATTGTAAGGATGCAACTGTTTGAAAAGGTATGTTGTTGAATTGATGTTTAAGAAGAATATGTAAACATAATCTTGAAGATGAAGTGAAGTGTCTCTAGGGTTCTATGTGGGTGAATAATGAATATCTAAAGAACAAGATCAGGAATTAGAGAATGCAAGGTGTATCTCTACAATTCAGACCTTTGTAGCAGCAAGACAGAAGACCAAGTGAAGAAATCGAGAGACAGAGTTTGAAGAAGGTCTAGGAATTTTAATAATATCAAATAAGGGTGGAAGGGTGGTGCTAGGGAAGGCTACATGCCTGCAAGGAGGTCTTAGCCTCCTTCTAGTAGTGGTTGGAGAATCAAGATATTGGTGTATCCATGTCTGTAGGTGTAGGAAGAAATCAGGGTATTGGTGTATCATTGCCTCTAGGTGCAGACAAAAACCAAGGTGTGGGTGCATCCTTCAGTAGTGGTTGAGAAACTTGGGGATTGTGGTATCCAGCAAGTGGTTGCTTGCAAATAACTATTGTATATTGTAAAAACAAAGTTTTGGAGAGAATAGAAACGTGTTGGTGGTTTACCTTATTAGGGTTCCACGATAAAAATCTGTGTTCTGTGTATCTTGTTGATTTAACATTTTGATTAAAGTTTAAAAAGTAGTTTAAATCGTAAAAAGTCAACAATACTGATTCAACCCCCACTCTTTGTATTGACCAGCTACCAACACAACTTTTCCCAGCGGACTTATCCACAAACATAGATCATCTCCGTTGCAGATCTACACCATCAAACTTTACCACAAGATAATATGGGGCTGGATTTTTCATTTGAAACTTATTTGCAATGCTTAAGCTAGGATTTTTTTTCAAATATATGATTTTCAAGATTATAAATAATCCCCTTCCATTATTTTTAATCCTTTTTCCACATACCTTCAGGTCACATCATGAAATTTTATCTCTTACCTTAAATCTTCTCAAGCATGCCCCCTTTTCCAACTGCTAACCAGAAATGGTGCTAACAATTATTATTGTGTATTTTTCTTTTTCTCCCCATCATTGGTTAATTTTTAATAACGAGGATATCTCTATGTGTGTGTGTGTGTAATACTATCACAACAAAATGAAAAAAGAACCAAGTATTTGTTGAAATACCTCACTATTAAAAACAACATATTATTTATGTATCTTAATATTAAAACCTCTAAACTAACATGGATACATATTAAGCTTGGATTTATTATGTACCAAGATAGATAAAATATACATGGTGCAAGCCTTAAAATTTATTCAATAGTGAATAAGAGTGCCAAAAAAATGCATTATTTTTGTTTTTAACATCGCTTCTCACTGCTTAATGTTTTATTGTTTAAGATGGATCTATGCTAGTATTAACAAAAGCCATGCTATGAAAAGGATTAGCCAACCACCTTAACACACATAACAAACTTGTTAAATTTTAAACATAGATCATCATTATGATAAGCAACCCAACTTGCCACTAACCACAATATTTTGAAAACCTTGATGCCAAAATAGCTTTTTTTAATCAATCAATGTGACAATCACTTGATTCATTGTATGCATTCAATATTTGTTAAATGTCAAAGTCAATTTTGTTGGAATATAAATTATTATATAACAAGAGTTCCATGTAGTTTAGTCCATGCATTACTTAACTCTAAATAATAGTAAGCATGACATAATAATGGTTAATATTTACCCTGGAAATCCTTTACCTAGAAAACCAACCTTCAAAAAATATCTTTCATTACCCTTGGTCAATACGACCAAGCTATGGCCAGTTCAACCAACAGTACTAGCCACTTGAAAGATATCTTTTGAAGGTTGGTTTTCCTGGTAAAGGGTTTCCAAGGTAAACATTGGTCATTGTTGTGCACACGCTTATTATTGTGTATTTTTCTTTCTCTTTGCATGCTTGGTTAGTTTTTAATATGGAATTAGAGTTGGGAAGATCTGGATTTTGTGGAAAGAGTGGTTTGATGCTTGGAGCCATGGAGAGAATTTGGGATGAACTCTCAAGCTTGGAAATGACGTATAGTCATAGGTAAATGGAACACAGAAAAAATTCATGGAGTGGATCTATGTGAAGCATTAGCATAAGAAGATCATGGAATATACCTGAAGAAGTAATAAGCTCATTGTAATGTAATTTTTTTTTCATGGAGTTGGATTAAATCACATTGTAAATGGGTATAGATTCAATGTAAGATCTATTTAGGCATGTGTACCCCTAGTTTATGGATTCACTGGTGTGGAGTCTAGATGTAGACTTAGGTGATAGGGGGGACATGTTGCATTCTAGTATATCAGGTTAAAAGGTTTGAGGGGGATAGTTTCTCACCCCAAGTCAAGTTTAAAGGGGAAACATTAGGTTATATTGACTCATTTATAGATTGATTAAAGATAACCTTAATTCGACCAATAATGGGTTTACCATTGGTGGTATATGAGCCCATGGTATTGGGTAACCCCAGGTATTAACATTTAATGAAGCGTATTTAAAATCTTGAGTAAATCTATTGTAAGATGCTCATGTGTGGATGATATTGGTCAGATTAGACATGCCTTAGCCAAATTGGTCAAGGAGAATTGAGGATATCTTTGGTTGTTGGTTTTCCTATTAAAGGTTTTTCAGGGTAAAAAATATTTTTCATCTTATGGTGTGTTTGCTTCATCTTTATTTTATTTCTCTTGCCATGCTTGTAGATTTAACATCTAGTATTAGAATTGTGTAGACCTAGAATTTATGGAAAGAGTGGTTTCATGCTTGGAGCCATGAAGAGAATTTGGTATGAACTCTCGAGCTAGGAAGGATGTACAGTAATAGGTAAATGACACATGAAAAAAATGCATGGAATGGATGTATGTGAAACATTAAGATAAGAAGCACATGGAAAATACATGAAAAAGTAATCAACTCACTATATTATAAGCATTTTTGTATGGAGTTGTATATACACACATTGTAAATGGGCATATGGCTATAAGACCTATTTATGCATGTGTAACCCTAGTTTATTGATTCACCGGTGTAAATTCTAGATGTAGACTAAGGTGATCAGGTCGAGGGGCCCATGTTGTATTCCTAGATACCTAGTTAAAAAATTTCGAGCAGGGTTGGTGCTTACCCCAAGTCAAGTTTAAAGGGGGGAATGTTAGGTTAATATTGAATCGATCATATAATGATTAAAGATAATCTTGATTCCTTCAATAATGAGTCTAACATTGGTGGTTCATGGGCCCATGGTATTAGCATGTGATGAATTCTATTTAAAGGCTTGTATAACTCTATTGTAAGATGCCTGTGTGGGTAGTGTTGGCTAGATTAGCCATGCCTTGGCCATATTCGTAAGGATATTTGAAGATATATTTTGTTGTTTGTTTTCCCACAAAAGGGTTTCTGTGGTAAAAAAACTTCTTCATCTTATAGTGTGTTTGCTTCAACATATTTACTTTATTTAATTTTCCATGCTCATAAGTTTAACACCCGACCTTAGGTTGACCTCTTTTGTTTTGGTTAGAATGATAGTACTAATTCTATGCTAATTGCACTAAGAGGAGCGAGGTTCTCTTCAACCTAGTATGGGGAAGATGTTGTCATGTAAGGTAACGTAACATTACATCATCAAAAAAAAATTGTTGGCTCATAAAATAAAAAATTAAAACCAAATCAAAAGTAATTAAAAACATATGGGCTCATAAAATAAAAAATTAAAACCAACATAGATCCATCTTAAACCCAGATCTATTGACAAACGTGAGGGATTAAATTTCTTCAGTTGTGATTTTTTTAGATGTGTAAAAAAATTAAGAAAAGAAAAAAAATTGCAGCTCAAGAAATTGGATCCCTCTCGATGCTTGATAGGTCCATGTTTAAAATGGATATATGCTCGTGTATAGAATCTATTAATGGCGATTCTCATAGTAATGTGATCTTTGTGAATCATTTTTTTTATAACAAAAATGGTTATGTTTTGAATTATAAGAGCAATATAGGAACCACTTGAAAAAATTACATCAATCTGGTTTAATGATCACCAGATCCTCTTGCGCTTGGATTTTCTCTTACAATAATGCACTGTCCAATAACCAGACAAGAAGACTCTAAACCTCTTGCTTCTTAAGGCGGTAACTCTAATGATAGATGCAGATTTACTGAAAGCTCATTTTCACCTAATCCAATTGCTTTATTAGTTGCTTGATCCACCAAATCATTAAGCTCCCAAAGCACATGAAATAACTCTAACCATCTAAAAGTATTTGAGACAGTTTTTATTCTTTTGATCAGCCTATCCAATCTTAAATTTCAGCTCTGATTTACTTTATTCATCGTCTGACTTATAATTCCAGAGTCTCCAAAAACAATGGCTTCCTCAACTCCCTTTTTTTCCAGCTACCTAATTCCTTACCAGAGCCCATAGGCTTCAGCCATATTATTTGAGTCATTTCCTATTTTCCAGAAATATTCTGTTTCTATTTCTCCATCAGGACTGATGACTCCTCCTCCTCCTCTTGCCATCTCTGGATTCCCCTTTGAGGCACCATCAAAGAACAATTTGACTATTCCTCTCTCTTTCATCCAACTTCCAAATTGGACCTTATCTAACCTTATTTCCCATCTTTCCAGCTTCCTCACAACCACATCTATATCTATTTATGAAAATCTGAAGGTTTGCATCCAAATAATTTCATTGGCAACCAAATTAGTTTTATTTTTGGGAACTGCCTTGATCTTAATAATCTCTCCCATGAGAGCTTACGTTTTAGCTTCAATATTGTCTGGAGGGTGTGCTTTATTTTGAAACGTTCTTAGATTATGCTCAATCCAAATATGCCAACATATGATCTTTGGAAGCTTCATCCAACAAGATTTCAATCCTTTTTTATTGTTCAGATTTCCCTTGAACTCTTTTTCCCAATTGGTAAAGCATTGTTGCACGTTGCCTGGAATCTTAACCCTGCTAAACCATGGTTTTATTAACATACTTGTTAGGAACCCATGTCAATCCTTCTCTTTACTATGTTAGTATATTGTTGTTGGACGCATATGCTTTGTAAGTCGTCCCATAGTAATTGTTGATCCATAGTTTGTGTTATTGTTGTGAGGCGCATATGGTTTGTAAGCCGCCTGTAGTATTTCTTGATCCATAGTTTACATTGGCCCATGGTTTTGACCCATAGTATTGGCGCCCATAGTTTATATTGGCCCATGGTTTTGACCCATGGTATTGACGCCTATTTTTAGTATATAAGTGTGTGTTGAGGCCAAGGAAGGCACCGTGAAGTTATTTTGTATTGAGCTTGCTCAAAGGAGGTTGCCCCCTCGAAGTGGACTGCGATTAATATAAAAGTGATTTTTAGTTTTGCTGCTATATCGTGTATTTTGATTACTTGTTTGCTGCAGGGTCCTCACATCTGGTATCAGAGCACTTTCCTTGGCACAAGTGAGAAATTTTTTTTTTGGCGGCGACTTTCAGATCAATTTCTGAAACTTTTTGCACAAAATCAGAAGAAACAGATTACATATCTGAATTCATCTTTCAAAAATATGCAGTTTCAAAAAAAAAATCATCTCATTTGGAGTTCTAAAAGTGGAGATATCGCGGATTTAAAATCTGCAATTTTTCAGAATTTCGGTGACGGCCGCGGAAATTGCGGCGAGAAAATATTCTGACTGAGTGCCTAGATTTCTATTCCAAGTTCATAAGTAGAAGCAGAGTGGTTGTTCCAGTTCCGGAAACATGCTATAATAGCGATTCTGAGCAATATAGATCCGGTTTTTGAACATTGGGTGGAATTTCTGCCCAATTTTTTTTTTTCTGTTGCAGGTTCGGATCTAGGAATAATCCCTCTCCGCTTAACTGTGGGAAGTGCTTGGGAATAAGCCCTAAAAATCATTGTGAGGAGAACCACAGGAAACCCGAAGTAGCTGGCCCATTGAGAGGACCTTCCAGCAAAAAGGGCAACGACCCCTAGCTGATTGACTAGTTCCCACCCGTGAGGTAAACCAAGAGCTGTCGTTTGTGGCCAAGCGGTTATTAGTTTTACCTGAGCTGTGGAGTGAGGGGTACTGCCCCAATACGCAAGTCGTCAGATAGCATTGGTGGCCGAGTGAATCCCTTGAACCGATAGGAAGCCGCACACACCTAGGGTCCATATCTATTTTCAGTTGCACAATTGCAGATTTCCTCTGTCCATAACTGTTGCCGGTCAGTTTCGCGCCGCTGCAGATCCATCTGTTGTCGATCACTTCCGTGCCATTGTAGATCCCTTCCTGAAAAATCTCCTGCTTATGGTTGTCACCCGCACAGGAGCTAAAATCATGGACGAAGCACTTGCAGCCATCTAAGCCAAACTCCAGGAACTGGATGAAAAATTTCTCGGTCTCCATCTTGAGCATTCAGCTATGAACACCAGACGACAATCCGAGTCTTCATCAACCAATGGGTTCTCTTCTTCCAGCAATTTTCGCGGTCCGAAGCTAGATTTTCCGTGCTTCAATGGTACGGATCCGACTGGATGGATCTATCGTGCAGAACAGTATTTCAGCCTTCATAATACTTTTGATGTCCACCAAGTCCACTTGCCTCCTTTCATTTGGAACAGGAAGCTCTTCAATGGTATCATTGGTACATCAAGGCTCATGAAGAGCCAAAATGGCCTGCTTTTTGCCAGCTCCTTTTGCACCGATTTGGTCCGAGTGCTTTTGATGACTTCACAGGAGCTCTCACTAAACTTCACCAAACTGACACTGTGAAAGAGTATCAAACTAAATTTGAGAAACTAGCTAATCACACTGACGGATTACCTGATGACTTCTACTGGAGTTGTTTTATCAGTGGTCTAAAGGATGCGATTCGCTCTGAGGTCAAAATGTTCAGTCCCAACACAATGATGGAAGCCCTGGGGTTGGCTAAATTGGCAGAAGACAAGATGGCAGCCCAATAGCGCTCCAACTCCTCTTTTGTTCCCTTCTGCAATATGGGTTCTCAATGACCTCCCATTCCGCCAGCTCCTCGCTCACCTCCAATCAAGCATTTGTATGAAACAGAGATGCAGGCACGCAGAGAAAAAGGGCCTTGTTATAATTGTGATGAGAAATTCAGTCGGGGACATCGATGTGTTCAACAAAAGATCTATCTCTTGGATGTGGATTCTCCACCTGCCTCTGAAATTGGTGAAGAAGTTGCCGATGTAATGGATGCTCCGGTTGACACTCAGGAGCCGCCTACTGACCCTCCATCTCTGGACGACCAGCCCGAGATATCCCTCCATGCTTTAGCTGGAGTCACTGCCCCCCAAACAATGCGGGTACGCGGTTACTTGAAGAAGCTTCCTCTTACGATACTCATTGATTCTGGCAGCACTCATAATTTCATTGACCCTCGGATCGCCAAACAAGCTGATTGTTTTATCCATCCTTGCTCCAACTTTGAAGTCATGGTTGCCAATGGGGGCACCTTAACTTGCAAAGGGAAGTGCAG
Source organism: Pseudotsuga menziesii (assembly GCA_001517045.1). Taxonomy (NCBI): domain Eukaryota; kingdom Viridiplantae; phylum Streptophyta; class Pinopsida; order Pinales; family Pinaceae; genus Pseudotsuga; species Pseudotsuga menziesii. Next base: position 298,658 of record LPNX011014819.1, read on the forward strand.
TAATGTGCGTATCTCTATGGGAGATTATAACCTCCGCTCTAACATGTTTGCCTTGACCTTAGGCGGATGTGATGTGGTTTTGGGCGCTCAATGGCTGCGCACACTTGGCCCCATATTATGGGATTTTGCTGAACTTTGGATGCAGTTCTCCCCCGATGGACACAAGCACACATTGAAAGGCTTACAACCAGGGTCTCTCAACATCATCAGTTCACATCGCATGGAAAAACTCCTTAAGAAGAGTTCCCATGGTGTCATCACTCAGCTCCATTCCATTCAAATGCAACCATCAGCGGCCCCCACTACTCCTTTGGATCTCCAACAAATTCTGGATCGATATACAGGTGTTTTTGTTGAACCAGTGGGACTTCCACCTTCACAACCAGAGGACCATCATATTCAGCTCCTTCCTGGCAGCATTCCTTCCACATTCCAGGCCTTGATGAATAAAATATTCCGACCCTATTTGCGGAAATTCATTCTGGTATTTTTTTATGATATCCTCATCTACAGTAAAACATGGGCTAAACATCTCCAGCATCTGGCTCTTGTAATGCAACTTTTCTCTGACCATCATCTCCATGCCAAAAAGTCTAAATGTGTTTTTGGCCAAAAGGAAGTTGAGTATCTTGGGCACATTATCTCAGCAGAAGGGGTTCGTGTGGATCCTGCCAAAATCCCTGCCATGAACAATTGGCCGCCTCCTAAGACACTCAAGAGCCTTCGTGGTTTTTTGGGGTTGACTGGCTACTACCGCAAGTTTGTCAAGGATTATGGGAAGCTTGCAGTTCCATTAACTGCTCTGTTGAAAAAGGATGCTTTTACATGGACACATGTTACTGAGTGTGCATTGGACAAGCTTAAACAAACTATGTGTACTACACCTGTTCTAGCTATGCTTGATTTTTCCAAGCCCTTCACTATTGAGAGTGATGCTTGCGGCAATGGACTTGGTGTTGTTCTCCTTCAAGATGAACACCCCATTGCGTTCACCAGCAAAGCCCTTTCCGGTAAGAATTTAGCTGCCTCTACATATGAGAAGGAAATGATGGCTATTTTGCATGCAGTACAAAAGTGGTGACCCTACCTCTTAGGGAATCATTTCTGCATCAAGACTGATCACCAGAGTCTGAAATATTTCCTCGAACAGTGTGTATCCTCCCCAGCACAACAGAAATGGGTTAGCAAACTCATGGGTTATGACTATGAGATCACTTATAAGAAGGGTAAGGACAATATTGTGGCGGATGCCCTTTCTCACACATTTGATGACCAAGGTTCTCTTTCTGCTATTTCTATGCCTGTTCCAAATTGGTTGCAATCGGTTCAACATGATTATGTCAATGACCCTTCATTATCTCACATCATCCAACGCTTGGACAGCAACCCTTCTGCTGTCCCACATTTCTCTTGGGATGGTGCTTCACTGAGATACAAGGGTCGTCTGGTGCTTCCCCAGAACACCGCTCTTCAACAAGCTATCTTCTATGAGCTCCATGCTTCTCCGTCAGCGGGGCACTCTGGTTTTCTCAAAACGTATGAACAGGCACGACGCAACTTGGATTTCATTGAAGGGCTCCCTAAATCTGGAGGGAAGACTGTGATTTTGGTTGTGGTTGATCGCCTCTCCAAATATAGTCATTTTTGTGCTCTCAGCCATCCCTATAGAGCCTCTTCCGTTGCTCAAATTTTTCTAGACCAGATATTTCGTCTTCATGGAATGCCTTCTTCCATTGTCTCGGATCGTGATGCGACTTTAACCAGTCATTTTTGGACAGAACTCTTTCACCACACTGGCACCAAACTGAAGATGAGTTCAGGTTATCACCCCCAAATGGATGGTCAGACTAAAATTATCAATAAATGCTTGGAAACTTATCTTCATTGCTTCTCCTCTGAGCAACAACATCAGTGGACAAAGTGGCTCCCTCTCGCTGCATGGTGGTACAATACCTCTTAACACACTGCCTCTAAAATGACTCCATATGAAGCAGTTTATGGTCAGGCACCACCAGTTCTTCTTCCTTACACCCCCAACAGTTCTCCAGTTCAGGCAGTTGACGCGGTCCTTCGAAACCGTGATGAGGTTCTTCGCATTTTGCGCGAAAACCTTCACATGGCACGAAATCGCATGAAGCAACAAGCTGATCAGCACCGTTCTGAGCGCACTTTTGAAGCTGGTGATATGGTTTTTCTTTGTCTCCAGCCTTACAAGCAATCCTCACTAAAAATCAAAGGGCATCATAAGCTCGCTCCAAAGTTCTATGGGCCATATAGGATTCTTCAGAAGATTGGGTCTGTTGCTTATAAATTGGAACTTCCACCTTCTTCCCGCATTCATCCAGTATTTCATGTCTCTTGTCTGAAGAAAGTTCTTGGCACCAACATCCAAGACCAAACTATTTTACCAGAACTGGATAATGAAGGATCCATCTTTTTGGAGCCGGAGGCTGTCCTCAATCAGCGCACTCGTCAGCTTCGCTCTCGCTCTATCACAGAGATCTTAATTCAATGGCACGGAATGCAGCCCGAGGATGCTACGTGGGAACCACTCCTTCAGCTTCAGCGACAATTTCCACATCTAAAGCTTTGAGGACAAAGATTTTTCTAAGGGGGAGGGGATGTTAGGAACCCATGTCAATCCTTCTCTTTACTATGTTAGTATATTGTTGTTGGACGCATATGCTTTGTAAGTCGTCCCATAGTAATTGTTGATCCATAATTTGTGTTATTGTTGTGAGGCGCATATGCTTTGTAAGCCGCCTGTAGTATTTGTTGATCCATAGTTTACATTGGACCATGGTTTTGACCCATAGTATTGGCGCCCATAGTTTATATTGGCCCATGGTTTTGACCCATGGTATTGGCGCCTATTTTTAGTATATAAGTGTGTGTTGAGGCCAAGGAAGGCACCGTGAAGTTATTTTGTATTGAGCTTGCTCAAAGGAGGTTGCCCCCTCGAAGTGGACTGCGATTAATATAAAAATGATTTTTAGTTCTGCTGCTATATCGTGTATTTTGATTACTTGTTTGCTGTAGGGTCCTCACAATACTCCACACTGTTTTGGCATAATTACACTCAAATAATAAATGCAATATTGTTTCATTATTTTCACAGCACAAAGGGCATCTGAAAGGCCCCTCGATCCATCTCTTTTCCAAATTTTCAACTGTTAAAATCTTCCGATGCACCAACATCCAGCAAAAAATGTCTATTTTCGGCAACGTGACTGTTTTCCACAACTTTTTCTAGATTTCTGGGTTGATGGGTGTTCTAGGAATGGACGAGAATACATTATATCCTTGATCAGTGGTGTACAGACCCACACAACTACCCCAACCACGCTTATCCCATTTCCTTCTATCCAATGGTACTGAGCCTGATAAATAATATAAGAATTGAATTTTTTCTCCTTCCAATTCGTCTGGGCATTCCAGAATGGTTCACCCTACCCATCTATAAGGAGGTTCACTGTCCCAGTTGGAAATATCCCATAACGTTTTGATTCCTTGCATGTTGGTGCATCCTTTGAACCCTAGAAGAGATGGTGGAAGAGATTTCCCCATAATTCAATCCTGCCATAACCTTATATTCTTACTGTTTCTAGGAATCCAATGGAGATTATCCCTGAACTTGGGCAGTGCCTTCCTGCAGAGTGAAAAAATGGGAGTCCCATGCTTATTCCCTGGATCCGAGTCAAGGCACTGTAGCCTTGAGCCAGAGAAGTATTTGCACCAGAGCACTTGAATTCTCGAGGATGGCTTGGTGTTTATTAGATTCCATAGCAATTTGGCTCCCATCGCCAGGTTTTGAAATTTCAAATCTCTAATTTGCAGACCACCTTCCATACGTGACATTTTAATCTTCCTCCAACTAATGAGGACATATTTCTTTCCTCCTTCATTTTTCCCTCCTTGCCAAAGGAAAGATCTAAGCATGCTTTCAATCTTTGCGAGAATATTGGGTGGAGCTAACATGATAGAGCATTGGTATAATGGATAGCTGTTCAGAACAACTTTAATCAAAACCAGTTTTCCAGCTAGATTTAGCCAACCAGCTCCCCAAGTGAGAATTCTTTTATTTTTTATTTTTCAATCAATGAATTCCAGTCTAAGCTTTTCAGCTTACTTTTGAATATTGGTACCCACAGATACTTAAAGGATTCCTAATTAGTTACTCCTTCTATTTCCATAGCGCGAGAGATTTCAATCATCTCCCTGGAGTTGGTATTCCAACTAAATATCTTATTCTTTCTTAGGTTTAGCTTACTTCGAGAGGCTTGACAGTAGTGGTCAATTTCAGATTTAAACCTTTTGGAGATTAGTTGGTTGGCCCCTCCAAGTAGGGTTGTGTCGTCAACAAACTGTGCATGGTTAATGTATTTTGTCCCTTGGGCCATCTTGATGCCTATTAAGTCTTAGTCTCTTGTAGCATTCTCAAGTTGAAGATTGAAAACAGAGGCTTGGATTGCATATAGCAATGGCGAGAGCGAAAATCCTTGCCTCAATCCTCACGAGGCCTGGAAGAAGCCAGCAGCCCTTCCATTGACTAGGGGGGAAATCCAGGGCTTACTAATGCAGGATTTGACCCACCTGATGAAGCTTGGATCAAACCCATATCTAGACATTACTTGAAAGAGAAAAGAATGAGACACTTTGTTGAAAGCATTGGCTAATTTTTTTTTCACAACCATACCTTTTTCACCATTCTGCAAGCTAGAATGGATTGGCTCTTGAACCAAGATGATGTTATCCCATATTCTACTGCCCTTAATGAAAGCCACCTTAATTATCAGGTATGATATATGGAAGGATGTTTTTTAACCTCCTCGCCATAATTTCAGTGATTATCTTATATCCAATATTACACAGGGAAATTGGGCGAAACCTGTCAATTGAAGTCACATCTTTCTCTTTGGGTATAAGAGCTAGGAAAGCGGAGTTTGTGCTCCCACCTATATTTGCACATCTCTGAGATTTTTTGATCATTTTAAATAAATCTTTCTAAACAATATCCCATCATGTCTTTATGAACTTTCATTAAACCCGTCAGGGCATGGCGCCTTATCCTCCTTCATGTCATCCACTGTAGCTTTCATTTCTTCCATCGTGATCTCTTGAGTCAGCTTGTCATTTCCCTTCTTTTTAACGATCCTTGGAATTAAATCCATGGTCTCATTTTCAGTATTGGGGTCGAATTATGCTGTGTATATTTTGCTGAAATGCTTGGTAGCTTGAGCCTTGATTTCATCGAATTCCTGAATGATTTTTTCCTGGGTGTGGATCTCAAGAATGACTTTTAAATTTTTCCTGGCCTCTGCTTGCTTGTGGAAATATCCAGTATTCCTGTCTCCCACTTATAGCCAAATAAATATTGCTTTCTATCTCAACCCTTTTGCTTCCTGTTTGCAGGAAATGTGGAGCTCCTATTGTAGATCCACTTCCTTTTTTAGCACCTCAGCAGAGAGCTGGCTTGTTTCCATAGCGATTTGGTGGGCCTATAGCTTAATCACCGCTTTTTTTTTTTTTTGGGGGGGGGATGAATTTTCTATGTTTTTTCCCATTCCTTGAGCGCTTTATTGACTCTTCAGAGTTTTTCTTGCCATATAAAGAATGGTGAGGCCGTGACCGAAGATGACCATGCTTTGGCAACTATCCCCGAGAATTCATTATGGGAGGCCCACAGTGGGCTAAACCGGAATGGTGTTGGACCAAGGTTCTGGTATTTCTTCATCTCAAGTGTGATAGGCTTATGGCCTAATCCCTCAAACGCCAGGATTTTGGAGGAAGGGTTCAATCTAAGAAGAAGAAAGGAATCTTGCACCAAAAATCTATCTAGCCTGGTTGCAATATGCCAAGACCCCGTTCTCTTATTATTCCAGGTAAACTTTTAATCCAGATGGAGATTGATGGCCACCCACCTATTCCACTAGCTCAAAACAATTGTTCATTGTGGCAGTTTCCTAGTTATTTTTCTATTGTTTTTCGGGTCCCAAACTTTTGGGGTTGTTTTGAGGCCCTAAATGACGTTTATGGGTGATTCGGGGGCCAAATGGTTTCCATTAGAATGCATTTGTTTAATCAAAATTTGTAAATCTTAGATATACCTTTCCAACGAGCTATTGAATGCCCAAATCAGAGATCGTATACAAAAGTTATGACCCCGGGAAGTTGACTGTTCAACTTACCACCTTGGGGCTGCAAACTTTATGACGGTTCATCTTCTAGGGTTACATTTTGGACTTTTGGGGTTCTCACCCTCATTCTTATTATAAATAGGCCCCTTCGGACTCATTTTGTATTCAAATTGGCACGGATGAGCATAATAGCCACATCTCTTCTCAGAGATAGCTACCACCATTCTAGCAATTGTACTATAGTCTGTTCTATTTCCGCCATCTAATAGAATATGTGTTAACTGTATCTCTGTTATCTTTGCAAAATGTTTGTGTTATGATTTTGTATCTACTATTTCATTTTGTTCACACATAAATCTGGATCAGTGGTATCAGAGCAATCTGCTCTTTGATTGTTTGTTGGCGCATGTCCCCGACGAGGTCCGAGTATAGAGAGTTTGGTCTCGAACTAGTTTCACTTGATCATTCTTGCCGTCCCAAAAAACCTCCCATGGCGGAAGAAAAGAGAGACGACGGAGCAGGAAATCCTATCAAGTCATTGCTCGAGGAATCCCTTCAGCGACAGAGGAATGAGATGATGGATAGTTTCACTCAAATCCTTTTATGAATGTTGGCAGCGGCAAGTGCATCCTCAACGAGCAGCCGGTTTGGGGATGCAACTCTATTCAAGGTACAAGTTAACTTTGATATTCCTTTATTTGAAGGAAAAATCGATGTAGATGCCCTAAATAATTGGTTGAATGTTCTAGAAGGGTATTTCTTTGTCCACGATTTTTTTGATAGAGAAAATATCACCTTTGCACTCCTTAAGGCAGTCCCCCATGTCCAAAATTGGTGGGGTACTTATTGTGAGAAAAACTCATCAGACGATTGAAACAAATACCACTTGGGCCTCTTTCATAGATGCCATCAGGAAACAGTATTACCCTGTGGGAAACTATGATGACTAGTACACAAAATGGACCATTCTGCATCAAGAAAGGGACCAGACGGTGTCGGAGTACACCAACAACTTTCATACCTTGCAGACAAAGCTGGGTATCAAGGACTTTAAGCGGCACCTATTTCTGAAATATCATAGTGGTCTACATTGGTACATCTGAACTGAGATGGAATTCCTTGACATCTCTTCACCTGGGTCCGCCTATCGGTATGCTATCAAAATCGAGGAGAAATTTCAAAAAAAGAATAAGCGAGGCTTTGGACCTGTAAATCCACTGCAGAAGCAAGGCAAGGGAAACCCTAGCCCGCAAAACACAACAAAAGGAAACGACAACCAGTCCTCGCCACAAGCAAAGAAGGGGGATGGAAAGACAAAGAAGGACATGGATAAGTGGTGCAAATTTCATAAAATCCCTTGGTACAACACTGATGAATGTCGCTCAAATCAGTCATTAGTGGTCGAGATCAAATCTTCAGAATCAGATCCTGATTTTGATTCTGAACTCAATGCCACAGCCGCATACAATGTGAGGCAGATCATTGATGCAGACCCCACTGCCACTGTTGCTACCACACAGATTCAACTAGAGGATCCTGAAGAGTCAGATGCAGAGGAGTGCCTATTCCACTCGCAGATGTGGGTGAAGGGAATGCCTCTACATTTTGTTGTTGACAATGGCAACCAAAAGAACCTAATCTTAGCAGAAGTTGTCAAGAGATTGGAGCTTTTGACAACACCACACCCGCAACCCTACAACATCAGTTGGCTAAGACAAGGATGAGGTATCCACATTACTCAACAATGCCTCCTACCATATGGCATCAAGCCTTTCAAAGACAAGGTACTGTGTGATGTGGCCCCACATGAATTTTGTGATGTTCTTTTAGGACAACCATATATGTGGAAGCGTCATGTTGTATATGAGTCACGGCCTCGCAGCGTCATTGTTACTTTGGGAGGATAACTCTATGGAATACCAGAGACTGTTGCACCTAACACAGTCTCGCAAGGTAGGAAGATAAGCTGCCACATCAGAAAATTATTCCTCTTCACAATTGCGTCTGAAGTAGAACATAAGATCACAGAGACCTCCACACCCTTTGCATAGGGTGTCTCTGCTCATCATACACAAGAAGAAGATAGAGCCATTGTTTCCCCATCTACCCGAGTACCACTATGATGTAAGGCCACACATTCAAGGTGCTTATCCAGAAACAAATCATCCATACAACAATTACAGCCCTCTCGGGATGTCAAAGAAAGGAAGTCTCTTCACTTCAACAAATGTCGCACTAGGAGATCAACTCAACACACAGTTCGAGATATGATACGGGATTCGACGCAATGGAGACCGTTGCTTCCTAAGGAAGGAGGATTGATCCAGATGGAGATCGGTGGCCACCCACCTATTCCACTGGTTCAAAACAATTGTCCATTGTGGCAGCTTCCTAATTATTTTTCTACAGTTTTTCGGGTCCCAAACTTCTGGGGCTGTTTTGAGGCGTTAAATGACATTTTTTGGCGATTCGGGGGCCAAATTGTTTACATTGGCATGCATTTGGCCAAACAAAATTTGTAAACATTAGATAGACCTTTCGAACAAGCTATCGAATGCCCAAATTGGAGATCGTATGCAAAAGTTATGACCCCGGGAAGTTGACTATTCAACTTACCACCTTGGGGCCGCAAACTTTATGACGGTTCATCTTCTAGGGTTATGTTTTGGACTTTTGGGTTTCTCACCCTCATTCTTATTATAAATAGGCCCCTTTGGCCTCATTTTGTATTCAGCTTGGCACAGATGAGCGTAGCAGCCACATCTCTTCTTAGAGATAGCTACCACCATTCTAGCAATTGTATTACAGTCTGTTCAATTTCCGCCATCTAATAGAATATGCATTTACTGTATCTCTGTTATCTTTGCAAAATGTCTGTGTTATGATTTTGTATCTACTATTTCATTTCGTTCACACAAAAATATGGATCAACTTTCCTTTAGCTAGAATTACATCTTACAAGCCCCAGTCCCTTACAATTTCATCAAATTGCTCCCTGATTGTATCTCTAAATAATGATCCTCCTCTTTTTTCATCTTGGTTTAGGATGGCATTAAGGTCTCCAGCTAGGATAACATTGCCCAGCAAGTTACTCCTTTCATCCTGAAGTAGATTCCAACAATTTTTTTTCTCTGCATGAGATATCGGAACATAAATGTTAAAGAGTCTTACTAGGGTATTATATTCTTTCTGCAGCAGCGTAGTTAGAATCCAATAAGGGATATGCTTGGTTTCTACTATTTCATATTTCTGGTCATCCCAGAGCGTTCCTATTCCTCCATAGGATCCCCTGGAACTGATTTTGATTCTTCCTCCTTTCTTCTAGAAGTTTGCACTTACCTGGATGAAATTTTCTTTCTCCATCTTGGTTTCCTGGATCAATAAGATGTCTGGTTGGGCTAATCTGATCAAGTCTTTCATAGCTTCTTCCTTAGATTGGCTGCCCAGACCTCTACAGTTCCAAGAGAGGACCTTCATTGCTTACTCTTGGTAAACGAGGGAATCCCTTTCTGGAATTGCCCTTGCTGGTGAGTATTTCTGGTGTTTCGGAGCATTTTTTCCAATGTTAATTAAGAGCCTTGTAGCTTATCCTTATAGGTGGCTTGCTCCCTCATTTCTTTGGTTGATTTCCTTCCTCCATCCTTCTTCTTTCTTGGTGTAGCCATCTCTATCTCACCTTCCTCTTCTTCCTCAGTATCGGTTTCTTCCTCAGATTTTTCGTGATTTCCTCCTTCTTTTACCACCTCAACTCCTGAATCTGACTGGATCTATGAGGTGCTGTCCTTCTCAGATTGATTTGATAATACAACTTATTTTTTTGGTTCTTTATTCTCTCCCGAGGAGGGATTCTCTTCTATTTCAATCGGCACATTCTTAGATTCAATGGCCTTACCTTCCAGTGGAGACTTCCTTTGTTCTTTCTTCCCCCCTTCCTCCCTTTGCACTTCTCTAGTTTTTTCTTTGGTATTTCTCTTCTTTACTTTTTTCCATCCTTCCTCTTTTTCCTATTGATCCTCATGCTTTTGCGGACAATTTCGGTAGAAGCGACCGTATTCATGACACCCTCTGCACTTAAATGGCAGCTATTCATAATCCAATTTTTGATAATGATACCAGTTCCCTACCATGAGCTTGATTGCCTATGGTAATCCAGCTTCTAGATCCATCTCTACATAGATGCAGGCACATGCTATTAATCTTTTTGGCTTTCCATGTTGATATACCTTCCCATGGCATTTCCAATTGCATTTAGTGATTTTGGATTCCAACAATGCATTGGTAGGTTTTGTAGCCTAACCCAAACTGGGACAACCTTAGGGATGTCTACCTCCGGGTCGAATTCTGGCGTCCAACCATTCAGATAAAGTCCTTGCAGACCTATGAATTAGGGCCCATTACGGAAGATTAAGTCCTTGTCTTCCTTAGATTCAAATTCAAATAAGAAGTATCCTTGTCTAATAGAGTAAGAAGCAACATTTTTCGAGATCAGCGGCCTCCAGTTCCTCTGAACCCATCTCTCAGTGGTTTTTGGTGAGGGACAAAGACCAGTGAATTTCCCAATCAATCCCCGGTCTTCCAGCGAGAGAGCCACACATATAGTGTACTTCGATGGTAGAGAAACCATCAGAACCTCCTCAATCCTTTTCACAAATTTCAGAAGGACTTCTTTGGGGTCCTTCCCACTTTGCTCAGCTATAAACCTCTTGAATTCTAAGTAAGGGGTATTGGTCGACCCAGATCCACCCCCCTCAGTACCCATTGGGTGAACTCTTCCCTAACGACCTCAGATCCGTGACCCACTGGGAATCACTGACCCAACATCAATCCAATCATGCAAAGAGCCCTACCCCCATCAACGTGGTTGTATGCAGAGCTTGCATTCACGACTCAACACTTTGATCTCCAAGCCTAACCTCCAAAGAAGGCAGATCCAACACTTAGTGGTTTTACATGCAGTGATTCATGTAGACCAACAATCGAGAGTGCTCAATTCAAGCAGAATCGATCGAGTCCAGCATTTGGAGAAGCAAAACTTGGCTCTCAGATCGTTGACGATGAAAAGATCATTGGTTCATGGATTAGATCATTGTTACTACCAATCAAAACGCTGTAATTAGATCTTTGCATTTAGATCTCCTTCCCATCAATTAGCTCACTGGTTCATGTTCAGAATACTGGTTCATTTTAGGTAGACATCTTTGTGAATCATTTTAAACTAAATAAATTAAATTAAAACCATCTTTGTGAATAATTTTAGGTAGACATCTTAGAATAATTTAACAAAATAGATATATATTGATTACAATTTCATATCCATAGGGATTTAATTTATGATATAGTACCCTTGTGATGTAATATTCCTAAGTTTTTGTTAGAGAAGTGGGGTATTACCAATTTTCTTGATGATAAAGACTTATCCTAAGGTTTGAGGGAGTATTAATCATGTATTAGTCCTTTGGTAGTGTGACCTAGGTTCAAACCTAAGAGGAGCTTCTAGTTTTTCATTATGTGGGGTTCTACTAGGAAAAAAAAATTATTTGCATGGTACAACACTTGATGGAGCACCGCCCCACGCCACTTCACTATCACACATGTTCACGATGTTTTAATAATTTCATGACTAGTTGGAGGTTGTATTATGGTTTGATTACTTTTTTATCCTTAGTGCACATGTATTGAGGTTAATTTAACCATTTAGTGGTTATTTAATCATTTATAAATCTAAAATTTGAGTCCCCTCCTTCATTGGCCTATTTTCACAATTGGGAGTGGTTATTTTAAGGCTTTGCATGACTATTCTATAGAGAAATATCCTATATCATATATACCATGCACATTGGGTAGTGTTTTATCCTTTGTTGGTTGGAGGTGTAGCTACCTTGGCACACATACCTAGGTAAAATATCCTTATGCCTATTGTTTGGAGATATCAACATGTGATTTGGAAGCTAATGTTCATGGTATTTGGTCAAGTGCACTCCACCCTAGGGCACATTATTCATGCAAAATATTTATCATATGTGGAAAGAATATCTAACCTCCTTGGAACTTTTCTCTAGGGTGGAATCTTCTTGGAGGATATTGAATTAGTTAAGGTGGCTAGCATTGCACATTTATCAAGGGAACAACTCCTAATCAAATATTATTTTATTGTATTACTAATACACATGCTTAAAAGGTTTGTTGACTCATTATGCCTTGATGCACACATGATAAGTGTTTCACTTTGTAAAGTGTGCTATGACGTTGTTTAGATCCACACATATGTGAGTTCTCCCTCTTGAAGGGCACACAATGGAGCGTTTTTTTATGTGGACACATTCCTACATCAACAATTAATTTATTATTTTGCATGAAATCATCTCGAAGGGAAGGCATGTGGATGTTATAACCACCTCATATTATATTATTCATTCAATCAACTTATGGAGGTGGTTATTAAGAAAAATATTACTTTACTATGCCTCATTCATAACTTCTTGAAGGACACATAAGGGGATGAATAATTTTGACTTGGCTAATCACTAGCTCACTCCAATTGTTTGTCATTGTTGGCCCTTTTCATGGAGTTGGATAGACTTGTATTTTATTGTATGAGAGATCTAGCTCATTTATATATACAGGGGTTTTCTCTCCATTTTATCTTGTTTTTTAAGAGTTGGGAATTAGGAGTTATAGAGTGATGAAGAACTTGAGCTTAGGAGCTAAATTTTGATGGATCTCCCTTGTACTATACTAATTGGTGATTAATGAAGACATGAAGCATAACTTCCTATTTTGATTGTAATGGTTATTTATTTATTTATTGTGAAATTAAGTGGGAATTTTTCTTGTTTCAATTTAACATAAAGGTCTAAATATTTTATTTATGAGTAAATCAATGCGTGGATGTTTCTATGTCTTAATTTAATTGATTTTTTATTTTTGTTTTATTGCCTTTTTATAATAAATGAAATGCGTATTTGGATTAAAAACTTGAAAATATTTCAATGCCTTTATGTTTTATTAATGAGTGGTACCTTTTAGGTCCCTTCACGATTTATTTCTATGTTAATTTCTAGAACAAAATTTATATCAAATGTGATAAACTAAACTTTTTTTCCTCGAGTGCACATGAATAAAATGAGGAATGTGGAAAACAAGCCTTTGTCCATTGTTCGAGGTAGAAAATAGCCCTTTCATCCATAACACCTTCATTGAAGTAGTGGTGATGGAACAAACTTAGTCCCTCCATTTAGTGACATATTGTGATTGATCTCCTTGTTCTAGTCCTTTCTTTTTGTATCTTGTCATTTTACCCATTCCCATTTCCACCCCACTTCTTTTCATGTACTAAAAGTGGCCACTTTTTGCTTAAGGTTTTAATTTACTATTTCACATATGGCCTAAAATCATTAGCCTTAGCAATCTTATTTAGGGTTGGAGTAGATCCAACCAAAAGTGAGAGGAAGAGCCACTGAGGTGACATTGGGTGGAATTCCTGAAGTTTCACAAGACTAGCTCCTTGGTTTTTGGGACTTTACATCATTTAGGGGTGTTAGGTTTTGTTATAATTTTTTTTCATTGTTGTTGGGGATAAAGTAATTTATTCTTAAAAATTTGTAGATCAACTACATTATTGGATGAGGGTTTTATTTATAGATAATTTGCTCAACTTGGAACTTGATGGTTTGTTGTTTAGGAGGTGAGAAAAACCAACTAATACTTGAAGAACTCAACTTGGTGATTCCATAATTCATATTTTGGTATAAGATATGTTATATGCATGCATTTTTCAGATTTCAATTGTTTATGTTGAATAATTATAGGTGACATGGTTGTTGTTTTTTTCAAATATGTATGATTTTACAGTTGATAGGCATGTGAAGGACTTTAATAATCATAATTTTGAGCTTGAAGGCTAATAATGATTTTATTTTGATCAATATGTATAAATGGGGCATTGTTATTGTTGTATAGATTAAGGTTTATAAGTTCATAGAAATTGGGATTTTAAACTACTCTTAGAAGGAGGGATTTTTTTCTTTCCCTCGATAAATTATTCAAATGGTTATTTTCTTCTCCAAATAGAATTATGATTTTTTTCTTTACAATACACACGCCGTGTGTGTGTGTGTGTGTGCGCGCGTGTGCGCGCGCGCACACACACACACCAATAAAACAATATTTATATTCAATATTTAAAGTGTAAAAGGAGAATATACATATGTATACTGTAAAAGGCACTATAATATGTAGTTTTACCAAAAACATAACTTTGTCAAATACTTCATGAGTATTATATATCTACTTGGTTAATTTCATTCTAGGCCCCTAAGAGGATTTATACATACAAATACACATATACATATATACAAGATAAACAACATGAGAGATAAGAGGCTTCCTAAGATCGCTTCAAACTCTAGTCAAAACCATCAATATCTCAAGTAAAGTTGGCATAAATATGACAAGTCCTAGCTAAATCCTTGGGGAATTGAGGAAGAGGTCACTTTGTAAAAGAACAATAATATTTAAAATATTATTACATCTAAATTTAAGGAGAAATTATGGTGCAATAAAGAATTAGATGATAAGAAATCAAGATACTACAAGGAGGTGATCAACCCTAATCTAGAAGATTAAAAACATCTCTTTATTTTCACTACTGTAAAGAAGAAATCAACATTTCTATAATAAGAACAAACTCTCACAAGCTCCATAGTGAAGCAAGGCATTGGATGATTTCTAAAACATCGTGGGTCAAAATAATTTGTCATCGTTGTAACAGTAAGAGGGTTGGATATGAAAATCACTTTCACTTAGAATGCCCTATGTACACCTATAATATATCTCAATTTCAAAATATTTGTTACAATACCGACCTTCCTAACCTTTTAATTCATTAAAACTATGGCAATTTAAAAATGGTTCTCTTAAATATTTTTTAGCACATAATTAAAATTTTAAAGAAAACCATATAATTCCTTACCTTTCTTAAGATCCTATAGACAAAAGTTGGTCTAGTGGGCACTAATAACCATCATCTCATCATCACATCATTATCATATACTCATATTTTTTTCCATAGTAAAATATATCTTATTCATATTGAATAATATAGGATTTCCCAAAAAGGACTTACAAAGACTGTCCGCATCACGAACTTACATAACTTCTCCTTGATATTCCAGATCTTAGATCTCTATTTTGATTCTAGACTTGAGCCAATTCTTCTTCTATTTTGATTCTAGACCTGAGCCAATTCTTCTTCTACAACAAAACATTCTTTCCCTTTTCTCCACTATTTACATCAGATTTCAACCTGTGAAATCTCCTTATCACTATAATCATACAAAAAAACTCTAATTCTTATCTTCGAATTCATCTTCCATACTTATCCAAAAAAGCTTGTTTCCTATTCTCCTTCATTTTGCTTTCTACCATGTCAACTAAGCCTAGATGAATGGAGGTCATTTATGTTGAGATAATGTAACCTCAAAGAATATTATTCTTGTACTTTACATTATTATTATTTCTCCTTCGAGAGATGTGACTAATGTAAAAGGTCATTTCAAAGTCACGAGGTAAACACTTCGTTGTAAGTCGGGCCAATACCACCCATAAAAGAATAATATAATTATTATTGTTATTTCTCCTAGGTAGGTAGGCCTTGTTAGTTAGACAAGTCGGCCTAGTTAGGGAAAATGTTAGTTGGGAAACTAGTATAAATAGGAGGCGCCCTCCCTCACTTATACACACTCACTCACACTTGTATTGCGCAAGAGAGAGAAAGAAGGAGATATAGAGAAGGAGGAGGACTAGTGTCTTTGGTGTCTTGGATATTATGCTTGGGGTCTGATCTCTCTCTCTCTCTCTCTCTCTCTCTCTCTCTCTCTCTCTCTCTCTCTTTATGAGACCTTTTTCTTTGGTCATTGCATTATGGTAATCTATATTNTTTCTTTGGTCATTGCATTATGGTAATCTATATTAAGGAAGTTTTTGCTGGTTTTTTCCCTTTAGGGTTTCCCACAGTAAATTGCTGTGTATCTTGTGATTGTATTTATTTCAGTGGTCCTCTTTATGCCATTCTTTTGAAAATGCATTAAATGTTTATTAAGTTATGACTTAAGCTATGGAAGCATAGAAAACTTAACATGGTATCATATCTATCTTGAAAAGATAAGCTTTCACAAGGTAGAACTCTCTCACCTTCTCCAGATAAGAAAATTAGGGTTTTCTAATAAAATGGAATTTTTGACTGCAAGTGACATAGGGAGGTGAGCCCCTCATAGGCGCATATTTTGACACCAAGATAGAAATTTTTTCAGTGGGAATATCCTCCAAAAAGTCAAGCCCTAGTTTGGCTTGGAACAAGAAAACTAGGAAATCAGAAATAAAACCAGAATATGTAGTCCATAATCTTGCAAGTCCAGTTTCGAGGGTTAGTATATGGATTCTTCAGAAAATGTCTGCACTAGTACACTCACCTCAGGCAAGTGCATATTTTGGTGAGTACAAATTTAATTTCTAAGAAATTTTATTTTTTTCATTTTCTGTTCTCCGGGACAAGATGTCTGCAAGTACTAAGCTTTATGGCAAGTTGGAAGGTAGAAGATGAATCAAAGGAAAAGTACAAGAAAGACATGATTAGAGACAAGAGGATCATAACATATTCTATCAAGGATCACTTTATTCATTAAGTATCCTCCAAGGATACACCGAAGGAGATGTTTGATTCCCTATAAAGAATGTATGAAGAAGAACCTCCTAGGAAGTTAGCAAAGGAAGAAGTTGAATAATATATTTTATTCTCCGCTCTCTCTAGGTCTGTAACACCTAGAAATGACACATGGCTGATTGATAGTGGTTCTTCAAAGCACATGATAGGTCAGAAGAAGACTCTCTCTAGTTTTGAAGAAAGGGACTCTCCTAAGAAATTTTCACTAGGAGATGACTATCAATATCCCATTAAGGGAATATGAGAAGCCACATACAAGCTTGATTAAGGAACCCTACTAAAGATGTAGGATGTACTATATGTGTTAGGCTTGAAGAAGAACTTAATTTCTATTTCATCCCTCGACAATAAAGGATTCTAGGTTTCCTTTATAGATGGTGAAGTTTTTATGTGGCCTAAAGGTAAATATCTAGAAGATGTATATGTCATTGGGAAAAAAGAGGGCGTTCTGTATAAACTGAAAGGTCACTCATAAGAAGCCTTGATTCATGATACTACAAGTAAATATGAACTACGACATAGAAGACTTTGTCACATAAACTACAAATCCCTACCACACGTGAGCAAGGTAGTCACAATTCTACCAGACCTAAAGATTGAACATGAAGGAATATGTAAAGGATGTAACCTTTTATGAAGATACGACTCTCAAAAAGTCAAGAAAGTGCCAACATGAAAGAACATATGAAGAAGCTGTAGCTCCCATAGTTGCAGAACTAATGAAAGAGGTTGCACCTTCTCCTGATGATGAGATTATAGTAGAACATGATATGTTGGAGCCCCAAAGGCCTCCCCACATGATTATATCCCATAAGAGAAACCCATCTTGGGCTTGTGAGATTATTCAAGAAGAAGAAAAGTATGGTTCTCCAGAAAGGATCCACAAGGTAGATCAAGAAGCCAAAGGAATTTCCTAGTTATGTGGCTTTGAATATGTGATCTTGTAGATAAAGAACCTACTTGTTTTGAAGTAGTAGTTCAAAAAAATAATAATGGGTAGAAGCCATGATAGAAGAATACCAATCCATACTGAAGAATGATGTGTGGGAAGTAGTTCCTAAACCTGAAGGTAAGAGTGTCGTATCTTCCAAATGGATCTACAAGATAAAACATACAAGTGATGGAAGTATTGAGAAGTAAAAAGATAGATTTGTGGTCCGTGGATTCTATCAAAAGGAAGAAATTTATTATGAAGATACATTTTCTCCTGTAGCAAGGTACACTTCTATCAGAACGATCATGGCACTTGCAGCCCAAAAAAAATGGAAGTTACACCAGATGGATGTGAAAACAACCTTCCTAAAAGGTGTTATTGAAGAAGAAGTGTACATAGGACAGCCACAAGGTTTTGAAGTCCAAGACAGAAGGAGACATGCCTATAAATTGAAGAAGGCTCTCTATGGATTGAAGTAAGCTCCAAGAGCTTGGTATGGAAGAATCGATAGTTCTTTGACGAGCTTGGGCTTTACCAAAATTAAGGCTAATCCCGAACTTTAATTCAAGGGTATGGATGATGAACCTATCATATTGTTGTTGTATGTGGATGATTTATTCCTGTCAGGTAATGATAAGCAAATATCAGAGTGTAAGAAGAATCTCGCTGCAGAATTTGAGATGAAATACCTTGTATTGATGCATTATTTTCTAGGTCTTGAAGTATGGCAGAGCCTAGAAGGAATATTCCTTAACCAAGGGAATGATGCAGTAGAAATATTGAAAAGGTTTTACATGTTGGAATGTAAATCCATGGCCATACCCATGGATACACACTTGAATTTGTTGACCAATGCTTCGTCATAATTAGTGGATGTGACACTATATAAACAAATTATTGGTTCATTGATGTATCCGACGAATACCTGAATAGATATATGATTTTATGCGAACAATTTGAGTCAGTATCTAGTTGGGCCAAGACATGCTCACCTGGTAGCTTAAAAGCATGTGATGAGGTAGCTGAAAGGTACGATAGATTATGGTCTCAATTATACTAGAGATGATGAATTCAGACTGTATGGTTATACATATTCAAATTGGGAAGTAAGTGTCTTAGATAGAAAGATCACTTCAGGAGGATGTTTTAGTATGGGGCCAACCATGATCTCATGCCTAAGCAGGAAGCGGTCCAGTGTTTCTCTCAACACTGCAGAAGCGAAATATATTGGAGTTTGTTCTTCCAGTTGTGAATCCATATGTCTTCGAAAGTTGTTGTCAGATCTGTTCGATATGGAGATTGATGCTACCATGATTCTATGTGATAACCAAATTTGCATGAAGATGACAGAGAACCCCATGTTCCATGATAAGATGAAGCACAC
The DNA here is from genome assembly GCA_001517045.1 of Pseudotsuga menziesii. NCBI lineage: Eukaryota > Viridiplantae > Streptophyta > Pinopsida > Pinales > Pinaceae > Pseudotsuga > Pseudotsuga menziesii. The sequence continues at coordinate 317,833 of LPNX011014819.1, forward strand.
ATAAATACAATACTTCTACATTCTCGACATGGTGCAAAAGGGAGCCATAAAGCTCCAATACGTGAGCACAATGAGCAGGTTGCAGATGTGTTGGCTAAGCCTTTGTCTTTTGTGAAGTTTGAACACTTCTGAGACAAGCTTGGTGTTGTCTATAAGGACTTCCCTCGAAAGGGGGAGTAGTATTAATGATACTATGGTATCTTGATCATAGTAGGTAGCTCAATTGGGATTGGTCATTCTTAGAATTGATCCTGTAATTTTGAAAGGAAGGATCCTCTTAAAGGTTGATCTTGATGGAATTGATTATGTAATTCCGAAAGGAAGGATCATCCAAGATGTGATGGACTTAATCCCATAATTATGAAAGGAAGGATCATCCAAGATGTTGGGACAAATCATCCTTAGCCTTGATCCCATAATTCTGAAAGGAAGGATCATCTTAAATGTTGTGGATGGATTTGATCCCTAGGAAGGATCATACAAGATGTTGGGAATAATCATCCTTAGACTTGATCCTGTATTTCTGAAAGGAAGGATCATATTAAATGTTGTGGATGGACTCGATCCCAGAATTTTGAAAGGAAGGATCATCCAAGATGTTGGGACTAATCATTCTTATACTTGATCCCATAATTATGAAATGAAGGATTGTACAAGATGTTGGGACTAATCATCCTTAGACTTGATCCTATAATTCCGAAAGGAAGGATCATCTTAAATGTTGTGGATGGAATCGATCCCATAATTCTAGAAGGAAGGATTGTCCAAGATGTTGGGACTAATCATCCTGAGACTTATCCCGTAATCCAGAAAGGAAGGATCATATTAAATGTTATGAGTGGACTTGATCCTGTAATTCCAGAAGGAAGGATCATCCAATATGTTGGGACTAATCATCCTTAGACTTTATCCCGTAATTTCAAAAGGAAGGAATGTCTTAAATGTTCGTGGACTTGATCTCGTAATTCTGAAAGGAAGGATCGTCCAGGATGTTAGTGGACTTGATCTCGTAATTATGAAAGGAAGGATCGTCCACGATGTAGTGTACTTGATCCCACAATTCTGAAAGGAAGGATCGTCCAGGATGTTAGTAGTGGACTTGATCTTGTAATTATGAAAGGAAGGATTGCCTAGGATGTTAGTAGTGGACTTGATCCTGTAATTCTGAAAGGAAGGATCGTCCAAGATGTTAGTAGTGAAATTGGTCCCTTAATTCTGAAAGGAAGGATCATCCAGGATGTTAGTGGTGGACTTGATCCCGTAATTACGAAAGGAAGTATTTTCCTATATATGTATCTATTAGGTGTGACCAACATTGGCAGCTCTGCAAAGACTTGATCCCATATTTCTAAAAGGAAGGATCACGTTGGTTTTTTTACACCTACCATAGATGATGTTATTCGAGCCTTGAGCTGACGATGATGATATTGTTATGCCTGTCACATGTTGTTGTTGTTATTATATATTTATGCTGACGAGTCAGCCTCATGCCATCATCATTGTTGTTATTCCATATTTATGTTGAGAGTCAGCCTCGTGATGTCGTTGTTGTTGTTATTCCATCTTTATGATGATGAGCCAACCTCGTGCTGTAGTTGTTAGTGATGTATCAAATTTAATACTGAATATGTTGATACTTGAGCTCTGTATTGAAGATGATGACGACGATGTTCCAACAGTTCTATGCTGATGCAAATGATGATGATGCTCTAGCTCCATGTTGCAGGTGATGCTCTAGTTCCATGTTGCAAATGATGATGCTCCAACTCCATGCTATTGCTAATGTTTCGGCAGAGGATGATGATGCTACAACTCCATGCTACAGGTGATTCCCTAATTCCATGCTATAGATGATGATGTTGAGGCTCCATGCTGCTACTGATGTTCAAGTTCCATGATGCAGATGATGCCCCAGTTCCATGCTACAAATGATGATACTCGAGCTTTGTGATTAAGATGATGATGTTGTTCAAAACCTCCAATGATCTATAAATGTACCAGACAATGTTCCAAAATATGTTGTTGATGATGCATCCTCTCTCCTTCCGATTATGTTGTGTAGATCCACACCAGTTGTTGCTACTGTCAGTAGAATACCCTTCTTATTAAGGGGGAGTGTTTAAATAATGTAACTTCGAAGAATATTCTACTTGTACTTTACATTATTATTATTTCCCCTTTGGGAGATGTCTCTAATGTAAAAGGTCATGAGGTAAACCCTCCATTGTAAGTCGGGTCAATAGAACCCATTAAAGAATAATATAATTATTATTGTGATTTCTCCTAGGTAGGTCAGACTTGTTAGTTAGTCAGGTCGGCCTAGTTAAGGAAAATGTCAGTAGGGAAACTAGTATAAATAGGGATACGCCCTCCATTATTTATACACACTCACTCACACTTGTATTGCTCAAGAGAGACAAAGAGGGAGGAGGACTAGTGTCTTTGGTTTCTTGGATCTTATGCTTGGGGTTTGGACTCTCTCTCTATGAGACCTTGTTCTTTGGTCATTGCATTCTGTTAATCTATATTGAGGAATTTTTTGTTGGTTTTTTCCCTTTACGGTTTCCCAGGGTAAATTGTTGTATACCTTGTGATTGTTTTTCTTTCAGTGATCCTCCTTATGTTGTCATTTTGAAATGTATTAGATGCTTATAAAGTTAGGAATTAAGCTACGACAACATAGAAAACTTAACAATTTCCTCTATTATTCATCCCTTAAATCTACCGAATGAGTCTAAATAAAAGGGGAAAGCATCCTCTGTTCTTCCTCTCTCAAATCCCAAGGAGCCAGCATCAATGCACTTTAGATAACAAATATGCATCTTCATTTAGTTCACAATACACATGGTTGGAAGATATAGAGCCTGAAAATAGTCCTATCTATCGCTTGATTATCTTAAGAAAGTACTGTAGACGAGGAGCCTTTATTTGTATTCTACTGTTAGCCCATTCAAAAACCATCTTGGAGTCTCAGAAGACCTACAAATTTGAAATATTTTGGGCTAGAGCTCTATGAAGTACTGCCTAGAGGGCAGAAAAATCAACCTTTATTTTTGAGCAATGACCTGGTCCATATCATATTTTTATCTTCACGTCTCCTTAGATATTTATTAATCCTCCAGAAGCTCCTAAAGGAGGGTCACCTTGGCTTGCACCATCAAAGTAAGCCCAAGGAATTCTCTAATCGTAGCTTGGATGTACCAATATGCTTGTATTATTTTGCTTCTCTTTACATTTATGCTCTTTTGTCTGCGCTGTATAATTAAAGATGAAGTGACTTCAAAGGGGACTCCTCAATTTGAAATATGGCAGAGTTCCTTGCCCACCATAGACCATAAATGAATTTTTTTTAGAAATGCATCAAAACAACATACCAATGGGTGCTTCCACCAGCTCTGGTAACACTGTTCTATTGAAGGTTCCATATGAACATTCACATTGCTCAGATCCTTTGTATAAGAGATCCAAACTGCCACTACATATGAACATAATAAAAATAAATGAGAGGTAGTTTCTCTCAGGTTTGACATAACACACACCAACTAGGACTAGGCCATCCACGATTGATCAATTTTTCCCATGTGAGAATATTATTGATTAAAGCGAGCCACACTATAATTTTGGTTTTGATAGGACCTATTATCTTCCATATGATCGACCACCACCATTTATTTTCACCAACAAAGGAATCTAAGGCAAAATATTCATAACCTAGTTTGGCTGAGAAGTCCCCAATAGATTTATTCTTCATCTAGACCAGTTTATCTCTTTCATTTTTATCGAGAAAATGAAATTTATTTCCAGTTTATTAATGAATCTTTCCCATTCTCCAGCCTCATCCCCATCTAATCCTAGCTCCTAAGCTGATCTCTAGCCATTCCACATAATGTACCAAGAAGAAATAATCTGCACATCAGCAATCATGGTTATGTTTAGGTTTTGAATTTTTGCTAGGACATTTGTTGATACCTTATAATCTTCCCCCGATCCAACCCAAGGATCTCTTCCAATGCAAACTTTCCCGCCATTACCAATTCTCCATGCCATCTACTTTCCAGTCAAAGGAAAGGATAGAACTAGTGCGTTCCAGCCCACAAATCCTCCTTTGTGAGATTTATCTCTGCATTTGATCCATTCAACAATAGATGAGTTTGGGAAATATTTATAAGTTAAAGATTTAACCCAAAACGTCCTTGTGTTTTGGGCCATCCTCCAAAGATATTTAGCAGCTAAGGAAAGGATGAATAATAAGGGATTATTTATGCCTCACCCACCCATCTCTTTTAAATTTGCAATTATTGACCATTTATGGGCAGGCGATATGGATGCACATGGTGTGAAAGCGACCAAAGTCGAAGAGTAATGTGCAAGGAGAAGAAGTCGACAATAGTAAAGTTGGTTGTATTTTTGTACTTTTTGGTCCAAGTTAGTTGGGTAGTTGGTCGTATGTGGACCATTTTGTAAAGGTGTAATCCTATATATAGAGTTCGAAATGTAGTAGGAAGACGTTAGCTAGAGGAGAGATCAAGAAGTGAGTCAGATCAATCGAAATCGAGATCTTCATGTGAACCATATCTGTGGTGATTTGCTTCACATCTTTTGTATATATCCTGCGAATCTGAGAATGTGTTTTAGGAACCTGTTTTCATCTGCAAAAGTAATATGACATGTGCGGATGATGTTGGGAAATATGTGTCTTGTGTTTTGTTGTTTTTATGGTCTTAATAATGTGATATGAATGAGAAAATGTTGCAGTACAATTTATGTTTATGAATGATAAGATACCTTGTCGCGATGAATGGTTCCATACTTGTCGACTTGCTTATGAATGAATAAAATGATGCAATCTAATGTGAATGGTTCTAATATGAATAGTTGATTTTAAAACCCCCTCATATATCTTTGACTAACATTGCGACAAAGGGAAACTAGGTACGTAAATCCTCCTCCTTACTGCGGAAACATGGTTCTTGCAACCCTCCCTCAAGAATATCGGGTGAGACTGCATCTGCTTGGCAGATGTTGCTGGATAGGGTAAAACCTATCCGATTCGATGTTTAGGGAGTCACATTGAAGAGAGGTATAGACAGAGTGTGAACCCTTGTCGACAAGTATGTGTCAACAAATGGTTCTTTTTCCTGGACCTTAGTGTGAAGGAGAGAAGGATATGTTGTGGCATCTGACGAAGTCGGAGATACAGGACTGGTTCAACCAGAAGGCTTGAGAATTCGTAGCAAAATAAAATTTGAGTTCCAAACCAACATCATAAGAGTGAATGGGAAGGAATATCTATTCTGATATCCACAAATATTTTTCGTTGAGTTTTCGATCATCTTGTATGAGTGGTTGGTGTAGCTAACCTTTTGGAAAACAAACTTCCAAGGAGGTGAACCTACTTGTTGGACCCCTGAGCTGATCCGATGACTAAAGGAGGTAGACAATAGGGAATCACTGGCTGTTGAAATGTGGTTCAACAACATTATAGAAGGATACATCACTGAGTTTGCGGTCGACATAGTTAAATCCTATAGTGACGTGGAAAGGGAATTCTTCAAGGGACTAAGAGGTAGGTTTCTATTGTCTTTTCAATTGTGGATTAAGATGATTATATGTGAAAAAGGTATCTTGAAAATGAAATCCGACAAGTAGAGCTTTGGTGTGTGGAGGTTATGGGTACTGCGGAGATGAGGGTTGGATGGAATGATACGAGGTAGATGGATGGGATTTACAAAGAAACTGTGAGGGAAGTCGAGGAAGAGTGTGGTCTTTTGCACAGTGGGATAAGGTTCCGAAAAGAGAAGAGGTAGAGGAATGAGGAGAGTCATGGTGCGAACAAAACAAGAAACTATGAGAGAATATCACAAGGGACTAAGCGAACCTACATCGATGAATGATACGAACAGGCTACGCCCGAGTCCAGGGGAGGACCAACCCAAAGCAACAATGTACCTACACCTCCATGCACACGCCACCTTCAGGAAGAAACACTAGATCCTCACAAGATTGTCTAGTGTGTCATTAACATAATAATAGTAGCAGATCATTGAACGCATGAAGAAGGCCCATAATGGCAGGTGATGATGTGAAATCACCTTTGTTCCTTGTGAATAGGACCGAGAATCCTGAACAATATTGGTTCCTTTGCGAAGCAGTATGGACTGTGAAGATATTCCAAGATGAAGATATTAAGAAGGGTTAATTGGTGACAACTTCTCGAGGTCGAGCACTAGATTGGTATATGAAGTTCATACAAGTTTCGATAGGGAATTAACAGAAGACTCTTGCGGATATTAGAATCGGATTGATTGAAGAATTCAAGAAACCTAAATTTGAATCGCAGTACATTACGAAATTGAAGGAAATCAAGAAATATCCAAACGAGTTAGTCTAGGATTTTAATCAACGATTCAAGACACTGATAGCAAAAGTCATTTTTGAAATGAGTGATGTACAACACAAAGAATGGTTCATTTCCGCATTAGTACCACATATATGAATGCCATTTATGCAATGAAATTTTGCAACACAAAGCGAGGCTATGGATATCACAATGAATCTAGAAGCTTCACAAGTCAGTGAAATTGGAGTGGGAGTGAATCAAATACAATCACAATTGGTGAATCTAACAATTCAATTGCAAGATATCAAGAAGGGAAAAGAAATTCGTGAAGAAGTATGGTGTACCCAATGTGACACGAAAGGACATCATAAATATCAATTCCTATATTTTCGCAATTATTTGTTGTTGGACACTCCAAATCCATTAAGTCACGGTGGGATTCCATGGCGTCGCATCTGCCAAACTCACAGACACCGACATGAGGAATGTGTATATCTCCAAAATGTAGTATCGAAACCTACAAACTTGTTCTGTAATTTTTTTCGCTCTGTTGGTCATGAAGAGAAGGATTATAGAGCATATGATCTGCTCTAAGAAAGGACAATGGATACGTATTACATGAAGCGCAAAGAACACCAGTCGATAGAAAGTCTGCCACTGCAACAGACACTCTAGTTTGCATAACCACAAGCGCAGTTTTCTCTACCACAACAAAAATATAATCATATACAATATACTCCACCACAACCGTAGTATACTCAGCCGAAATATGCTCCACCACAACCAAATCAGCCGCAGCAGCAACAGTTTAACCAACCACAGTACCAAACACAAGGAGGATTCTGAGGAGGCCAAAACAAAGGTTTTGGTCGAGGAGGAGGATAAGGTCATGAACCTATGTAGTGCTATAATTGTGGAGTATTGGGACATTATGTGCGAGATTTCCCAAACCTTCAATCACAATATACCTACTGTATAGTTGCAGATCATACTATTGAAGATTATACACAACTAATTGAAAAATGGCAAGCAAAGAATGTTCCACGGTCGCAAAACCAAAATCAAAATGTGAACTAGAACATGAACCAGGCTGTGAACCCACCCCAGAATTAGAATCAAGGACCAACTATGGTGAAAATTTCAGCTGAACCCATAATATAACCTGTAGATGTTGTGGTCATAACATGAGGAGGTGCAACAACAAGAGACGATGGACCAATCCCACAGATTAGACGGGTGACTTAGAAGAAGGTGCAATTTGATGTCGATACTAAGAAAGAAACATTCTTTGAGGAACGATATATTATCAAAGGACATATGGCTAAGTTTCGCATTTACAAAATTCCACCCACTTTTGACCTGACACTTGTGGCAGGACTTTCTTGAAGGGCTAGAACTCTTCAAATTTTTTTGAAAGCTCCTTATCATTAGAGAAAGATCCTGATGCGCTAGCCGAGATCATAAGTTTGTTATATCAACTAGAGAGAGGCCGACAAGACCACACGAGGAACTCATTACACAAGAAGAGGACCATAAGGGAGATGCACATGAATGTTCAAATTGGTGATTATGACGTGGATTTGGTCATTCTGGTTCTAGGCTCAGATTTCAACATATTGACGAAGTAGACATGAGAGAAGATGGGGAAACCATAGTTGGTTTGGTCCCCTATACAGCTGCGACAGGAAAATCAAGCCAAGGTATCGCCAATTAGGTGAGTACCATGCTTACCGGTAGAAGTGGAAGGGATGAGGACATATGCGGATTTTGATGTGATCAAAATCATCGATAAAGGGAGCTCATATTCCACACTATTAGGGATTGGTTGGGATAATGAAAATCTGGTAGTAATCAATTTCATGAAGCAAGTAATGACTTTTGAGAACTGCTACATAAGAGTCATAGCCCCATTAGATCCAAGCGAAGGAAGAAGATACATAGAAACTGTCAAGGAGGAAGTCGTAGGAGGATGAGACCATGCATACAATATTTCTGAAGACTACATTCATCCCACTGAAGATGGGGAGTTGGGATAGTGAAGTTATGGCACTGCATCATCAGATTCTGATGATGCGCTGGAGAATTGACAAAATCGGTTACATTGAAGTATCTATCCTGAAGTGTGGACATGTCACTTAGTCATTGCATTGGGTTGTGACAGAGTTTTTTTGAGATACCAACATACAAAGGATTACCCAACTTGCATGAGTTCATCATTGAATTTGAAGAAAAGGTATCGAAACCTCAACGATTGTTGGAACTAGAGGAAGCACTGAAGGCCACTCCAACACGATGGCGACACATAAGAAATCAATCGACGGAGGGTCCTTGTGTCACAAGTTGATGGAAGTTCGCTTTGGTGAAATAGAGTTCTACAAAGTCACGAAGTATGATGGATGGAATAACCCCAATGATCATTTACTTTTATGTCAGATTGCATGGCTATCAAGACCAAAGGATGAATGGGTACATTCTTTTGTACATACGCTTGATGAAATGTCCCAACAATGGTATACCTTAGCAGAGATTCGAAGGGAGATCATGGCATGGGAGGACTTGGTAGTCGATTTCATCCACACCTTTAGTTTTGCAAATGCTGACCCAACAATTCATAGCACACTTCAACGCATCCGAGATGTTGTCTTGAAAGTAGTCCCAGTTGCATTCCCAACAGAATCACACGAGATACCGGTAGCGCAGTCAATGATGGAATGTTACAATGTAACAGAAGGACCGAATGATGAGGATGATCCCAAAAATATCAATATCCCAAAATCAGAAGGAAGTCGAGATATCACAGCACCATAGATACCAATAGATAAAGTTCATCAACTGCAGAAGATTTGGAAGGTCAACATTGGGATAGAGGATGAACCAAAGTTCGCCAATATTGGAGATTATTGGTATGAAGAGACTATGGAAAAAGATCACCGATTTGTTGCATGAGTTCCAGTACTTTTTTTTGACCAAATTCTTTGAGATGAAGGGGATTCTAGGGGACTTTGGGGAAATGAAAATCCCACTCAAACTAGATGCGAAGCCAGTAAAGCAACGTACGTATCAATTAAATCCGTGATACAAGGAGCGATTGAATGTTGAACTGGATAGAATGTTGGATGCTGGAATCATTGAACCAATCGAAGAATTGGAATGGGTCAGTCCACTGGGTGTTTAGGATAAGAAGATAGGTGAAGTTCGGATTTGTGTTGATCTCTTGAAATTAAATGACACATGTCTCCATGATCCATTCCCTACACCATTTATGGACAAAGCGGTGGAAGGTGTTGGTGGTTCATGGATGGGTTCTTAGGCTATTACCATATCAGGATTGTGAAAGAATATCGACATAAGATAACTTTTGTGATAGAATGGGAATGCTTTTAGTACACTGTGATGCCATTTGGTCTCAAGAACACACCTGCGATATTCTCAAGAGTCGTAGTCGCTACATTTAAGGATTTCATTCATTATTTTTTGGTGGTATACATGGATGATTGGAATGTATGTGGATTGGTGAAAGACCACGTTCCAAACCTAGGACTGATGTTGGAAAGATGTCGACAACACCATATCACACTAAATTTATGGAAGTGTATATTTTGTGCAACATTTGGAATTTTGTTGGGGCACATTGTTTGTAAGGAAGGAATGTTGGTAGATCCAACTAATCTCGTGCTAATTGTTAATATGCCACCACCGATGAATGTAAAACAACTCAGAGAAACATTAGGACATACATGATATTATCGGAAGTTCATACGATGTTACGTGGTAATCACAACCCCAATGGAGAAGTTGTTGAAGAAAGATGCACAATTTGAATAGAGTCTTGAGTGTCACGGGAGTCTAGACACTCTCAAGAAGAAGATGGTAACAACACCAATATTGGTCTTTCCAGAATGGAAAAAGGAATTTCATGTTCATGTTGATGCACCATTAGTACCATTGGGTGTGGTTCTGGTGCAACCTAGTGAGGGAGATATCGATCGTCTGATTGCTTTCGCTAGCCAAAAATTGTCATCGGAGGAATGAAACTATACCACAATGGAACATGAAGGATTGGTGATGGTGTATGCGCTACAAAAATTTCGTCATTATCTGTTAGGAGGAAACTTTATGATGTTCATTGACCATTCCGCTTTGAAATATTTGGTCAACAAGCCTGTGTTGGGGGGGAAGATATGTCGCTGGCTAATACTTTTCCAAGAGTTTGATTTGAAATTCATTGTGAAGGCAGGTCGCTTAAATGCCGAATTAGATAATTTGTATCAGATTGAGATAGGTGAAGAAGCAACAAATATCGAGGATGGATTACTTGATGCGTAGTTATTTAAGGTTTGAACGGTCGATGTCCATTACGAGCATATTATTCAGTTTCTATCGACAAGGAAAGCGTTGGATGATTTTACCACCAGTCAGAAGAAGAAATTGGTTGTTTGAACCATGGATTTTCAGGAAATTGCTGGACAACTCTATAAGATGAGGCCAGATGAGATTCTACAATGATATCTTCTACCACATGAACAAGGGATGCTATTTTTCAAAGCACATGACAGAGTGGTAGGAGGGCACTATGGAGGTTGTGAAAATGCTAGAAAGATACTTTGAGCTGGTCTTTGGTGGAAAAATATGCACAGTGATGCTATAGACTATGCTAAATTTTGCGATGTATGTCACCGAATGGGGAAGACATTGCATTGGGATGAGATGTCGTTAATACCTTAGGTAACATTGCATCCATTTGATAAATGGACAGTTGAATTTATGGAACCTATCAACCCACCAGGGAAAAGGACATGTGCACGATACATCATCACAGGGGAAAATGATCTCACTAGATGTGCAGAAGAAACACTAGTGATGGATTGCAACGCTGCAACTGCAATGAGGTTCTTGTTTGACAATGTTGTCACTCATTTCAGTTGTCCGAAGATATTGATGAGTGATTAGGGGAGTGACTTCATCATTCGTACTATCAACGCACTGATGGAGGAATTTCAGATTCAACACAATAAGAGCACTCCCTCTCATCCACAAGCTAATGGAACAGTGGAGGAATTCAATAAGGTATTGGAGCATGCGCTCACCAAGGTCTGCAATGCCAGCCTCGATGATTGGGACTTGAATATTCATGCAATATTATGGGCCTATCGAACCACTTGAAAATGGTTGACATGAAAGACACCATTCAAGCTGGTATATGATCAAGAAGCGGTGATGCCAATGGAGTATATTGTTCCCAGTTTGCACATTACAGCATCAACATGTATGAGTGATGAAGGCACATTTAATGAATGGTTCGATCAACTAGTACAAATGGATGAATATCATTTTGTTTCCAGGTTTCATTATCAAGTTGAAAAGGATCACCAAAAGGCATGACATGATTGACACATTAAAGTAAAATACTTTCAACGGGCAGACATGGTGCTACTTTATGACAGTAAGTTTGCGAAACACCCAGGTAAGTTGCAGATTAATTGGTTATGACCTTATATCATTCATTTCATTACCGATGGAGGTGTGGTACAGTTCCAACAGCTAGATGGCGCGATGATGCCTAAGTTGGTGAATGGAAGCTGATTAAGGCCCTACTGGGATAGCCAGGTGTGACGCGATGCTTAAGGAATTGCACTATATATATATATATATATAATAATAATAATAATAATAATAATAATAATAATAATAATAATAATAATAATAATAATAATAATAATAATAATAAGATGTACCAAAGAGGATGCTAGCGCAGTGGAAACCAATGGCAGAGAAGGAAACATTGCGAAGTCGCAACAAAGAAGTAGTTTGGCGACGTCCTAGGAGATGCGATATGGTCAAATTGGGTAAATAATGAATCATTTAAACTCAACATGTGACAACGACATTGGACGGGACACACATTTTTGGGAAATCTGATCGTTGGATTTGCAGAATCGGCGGTGTATTTGAGTGATTGAGGGAGGATTTGGTCGTGATGATTCCAAATCTTTCGCATAGGTGCATTCCAACTATAAGAATAGATAGGGTTGAATTGAAAAAACCATTATGATTGTTGAGCTGAGCAGAGCTCAGAGAATTAGTTGAGCATAGTTAGGAGCAAGAGTGTGCTAGTGTTGCAGTGATGGCCCAGGTTATTTCAAGTGGTAGCATTCAGGAATCCCCACCCATAGACACACCGATTGAATAAGAAATGGTTAATATCAGGCAAAAAGTCAACTAATTCCATGGAATAAGAGGGGCGCAAACCATCCCAAGTTCCGCACACAAAATAAACGTACCACAAGAAGTTCATGCAGGGTGGAAGAGGAAGTCAAGGCGCAGGCTGCACTGTTGACAACCGAAGCTGGAGACTCTACGACAAAGAAGGGGGTGACAACTACAGAAATCCATGGATTTGTCCCCTCATGCAAGCCTGGTGCGCCCTGGATTAAGTTAACCAAGAACCAAAAATACCCTATTAGGATGCTGACGATGCCCATGGGAATGCATTGCATGTTGAACATTGTGCCTTTTTTGACAAAAATGAAATACATCGTTCACGACTTATTGGGGTACGCTGAATGCATAGTAGAGCCATTGGAGTCGCAAGGGTGAGGGGATGACAGACCGATTGTTCGAACACCATAGTAGTGGGAAATGGAACTACAAAGGTCGAGGCTGTTAGGCCTCACGCACATGCCGCATTTTGACCCTCATGCGGAAGCTAATGCATGTGTAAAGAAGCTGTTGGCATGTTTTCATGGAGGTTACTTGTGGCTGGATACTAAGGTACCCGTCAATATGGAGTTGATTTCACAAATAACTGGGTTTTCAATGAAGGGGCCTGATCCGTCTCAATACTTTCGCGACAAGGATAATGAGAAGGGGTTGGATGCTAAGTTGAAGAAGAACTATGGAGTGTACCGTGACAACATAGCCTATGTTGTCGATACAATAAATGATCACACAGTTCGAGTCATACAAGATCTTGGTTGTCAAAGTGGTAGGAAAGAACCACCCTAATCAATGCACATCTTGTGTGATAGCATGTGTAAAGCAGTGTGCAGAGAATGTGAAAATGAATTGGTCATTGTTTTTGTTAAACCAGTTAACAGAGGACGCGGTGCTCGTCTGAGAAGGTAAGCAGACCTTCACTTACTCTTGGTTGCTAGTACTAATTGCGCTGGTTGGATGGACATAGCCCCAAAATTATCAAGGCATGGAAGTTGAAGTCACTCAAATATTCAAGGGAGTGAGATCTCAAAATTTGTGGTACATCAATAGGAAGGTGCACTTGATTGATTGCACAATCCAGTTTTATCTTTATTAGGATGCACTACGGATTGCAGTAGAAAGGTTTTGCGCATTTCTGAGGAGGCAACGATAAAGTATCGATGGATCACAAGGTTTGTGATGGGTCCACATGCAATTCACATCCAAGCACGTTGAGACAAAGAAAAGAAGTGGATTTCCACCCAGTCTAAGTTGATGGATGAGGAACTTGACAATATAGTTGATGATTGGCCCACCGAGTGGAGAATCTCAATAAGTAGCGATGAATTTTCGGATATTGAGGCAGGTCCCCCACCTGATGCCCCGATAGACCACACACAAGCACCGAAAAGCGATCAATAATCGCAGGAGGAGTCATCTAAGACTCTATTAGATTCTGAGATGGAGTGGAAGTTTGAAGAAGGTAGAATGAAGTGGAGGTTCGAGCAGGGAAAAGCTAGCATAGCCCAAATAATGACAGGTGACTAGGTGACTAGCATTCTCACCGTGATCACCACCACAACCACTCCGAGCGAGGCACAGTTAAAACAACACTCAACAAAATGTTTTTAGGAGGTAAAGAATTAATTGCAATATTTGATTAGCACAATTTTAGAAAAAGGTGCTAGAAGCAAACGTGTTGCAGAGAACCGGAGAATTGAGCACAAGCAAGCGAGTCAGAATTGTACAGATTCAATCGCGAGCATTGGAGACAAGCAACGAGGATATTCATGCACCAATGCAACGGTTTCATACAATTTATCTTGATGTTAATGAATTTCCAACCCACACTCTAGTGCGGTTGCGAAATATTGCAAGCCAAAATCTTGTTGATAGAGAAGAAACCATTGATGACCATTTGGTGAAGTCACAGAAAAAAGAGGCAATAGCGAAGGAAGAAATAGAGCACCTGAAGAAGGCACAAGATGCAACGATTGTGAGAAAAGCATAGATCTAGGATGACAAGGTACGACTAGAAAAGGGTATCGCATTCGCTTGTCAGGAAATCCTTGACATCATAGAGGAGATGTTCGTGGAAGCTAAAGTTTTGCGACTAGGACAAGTTATCGCAGATTTGAGAATAGACAATGAAGAACTTGTTAATGTATTTGTAACTTCGGAATGTATTCATCCATATATCTTATGTATTGTACCCCGATGTTTATTCCAGGATGTGTCTGTAATGTACTTGAGTCATGTCATGCCCCGATGTTCCTATCAAGAGGTTCTATAATGTAAACAAGTCATGTCAAGTCATTGTGGGTAACCCTCCTATTGGTCAAGGGTTAAAGTCCCCACAGTTGTGGGGTCCTAGGGTTATTAGACTATCCTAGAGAAGTTGACCCTAGGTGAGTCATTGTAAGTCAGGAAAATAGTCCCCACCATTGTGTTAAGGATAACCCTCCTTGTTGGTCGGAGGAGGCAAAGTCCCCACAAGTTGTGGGGCACCAGGGTTATTAGACACTCCTAGAGATGTCGGATCTAGTAAGTAATTGTTAAGTGAGTCCGACATGTTGGAGTGGGTTTCAAGTGAATGAAAGAATATAAATATAGAGTGAGCCTCTCTATTTATCACACACACACTCACTCATTGGGGCACATGAGTGAGAGAGAAGTTGCTGGGATCAGAGAGAGAGACTACTGCTGTCGGGAGATCATCTTTATGTTTTAGGGTTTTAATTTTGGTGTTGATTCTATCTCTGAGGAAGTTGCGGGGTTTTCTCCTTTATGGTTTCCCCGAGGAAAATTCTTTCGGTCTCTTGTCTCTTGTGTTTTATTGCTGTGCATGTTATTCTCTCATTTAAAGATCCTAAGATCATAATGCTAGCTTGAATGATAAAAATCTAATATGGTATCAGAGATAACCTGAGAAGAAGACATTGTGCAGATATAGAAGCTATGGATTCTTACTTTTTGGGTCTCTCTCCACAATCCATCAGCAAAAGTATGCTAGGCTGACTCTCCATTGAAGGGCGCATCTTTCTGTCGAAGCGGAATTCAATTCCGAGCATTTTTTCAATTTTTGGTACGGGAAATTAGGGCATTCTACAGAAGAGTAATTTTTGAGTGATCCCAACATAGGATTTGTCTCCTCATAAAAATCGAATTTTAGAGACCTGGGTCAAGATTTTTGGTTGGGTGAAACTCTGGGAAAGTCAAACCCTAGTTTGACCACGAGCTGGAAAAACCCTAAAATACTAAAACTGATAAGTTTTGATAGATTCACTATATCTCGGTATTGGAGAAGGAAAAAGAGCTGAAACTTTCACAAGTCTAAGATACAATCCTGATTTACACTATATCCAAAATGTAGCCTCATATTCACTATATTTTGGGAGATATTATCCCTCCAATTTAGGGTTCGAGCCTCTTCCAGGATTCATCCCTAAACAGGACACCTGGGAAGAATTGATATATCTTGGGCTACAAAGGTCCAAATGAAATTTTGGAAGATGTTATAGAAAGGGAATAGAATGTATGTTCCATGGTCCAAGTTTTAGACTCAGAAGATGAACCAGTGACACGTATAATTCCATACAACTTTGCTATTCTGAACAATCTTGTAACAGGTCACCTTGGGAAAATGCTCATAAGTCCCAATTGGTGAAACCAATTCTGATGAAACCTGTGGTGTTGGAACAGGGACATGCAAGGATACCCTAGTGAGAATGTTTGGACATAGAGGAATAATAATTTCAGAGATACCATAGAAACAATATCAGGCATTTCTGCAGAAGAAATTAGTAAACTGGGGCTTCCTGTTTCGGGAGCTTCCCTCCACTGTTTTCAGAAAAGGAGTACATTGGAAAGCTCAACTGGAAGAGATATATTTTTATATTTAATCAGATCTGAAAGATTCCAAGTTTTTAAAATTAGGGTTTCTCTGACAAACCCTAGATGATCCAGCTCCAGAACGAGGACGGACACCTCAAATCGGTAAGTCTAATATTTTGCTATTTCCATTTGAGGTTCTCATTTCAAAGTGATCTATCACATAAGCTTGGTGAAGTTGAAAACTTCCAAGCATGGAAGTATTTGATCTCTTTGAAGAAAATGAATTGGAGACCTACATAAGTAGAGAGGTTCCAATTCCAGAGGGAGATGAGGCTAGAAGCCTTACACAAGAAGAACTTGGTCAAGGCCAAGAAGATCATTGCTGATTCAGTCACGGATCAACTTGTACCACAACTGTCTTCCCTAAAGACACCGAAAGAGATGTTTGATTCCTTGACCAAGATATTTGAAGGGAAGAACAGAAATCAGAATATGACTTTGAGAAAATAGTTGAAGGATGTGAAGATCCAGAATGCAGAGACCATATAGTCGAGGGCCTCTCAAATCAAAGAACAACTTGTAACAATAGAAGAAGAAGTGGAGAATGCATAAGTGGTGATAGCCACCTTGAATGGCCTCCCAGGATCATGGGATTCATTCATTCAAGGAATGTGTGCTAGAAGGAAGTGATTGCTTTCAGCAGACTCTAGGAAGAAGAAGAAGCTCGACTCATAATAAGAGAAGAGAATATGGGAGCAACTGAAGATCAAGGTCTCACCATCCAAAGAAGATCCCTCAAGCAATGAGGAATATGAAGAACCTCTTATCCACATTAGCATTTGGATAAGAAACGATGCTATTATGAATGAAGAAGATGATGAAGCTGAAGGGTCAAGAAGGAGTCTACCCACGAAACAAATAAAGATAAGTATTCAATTGTCATTTCATGATATTGTTTTATTATGCATTTGTTTATATTTAGTTAATGTATTATGCATAATAGAATGTTTGCATTAATGACTGTATACTATTAATATGCATGTGATGGGTAAGTAGCTCATGGTGCTATATAAATCTTCATTGCTGCTTATCTAGAATGAAACCTCTTTGCTGACATATGTGATTAGTGCACAATCTCAATGTTGTCCTGGTAGAGATGGAAGGCATCTATAAAGTTTTCGTAAGATATGGATGAATGTTGTATTGGCTAAAGTAGTTGCATGATCATATATTTATGCATAAGAATTTACCAGTATGAATATTCCTTATGAAATGTTTCTAACCATACAAATGCATTTGACTTGTAGGAAAGATCGTATACATAATCACCTACAAGCAAAAAAGGACGAGACTTGTTCCAAAGAACAAGTGACGACAGTTTAAGATAAAGAATAATATGATGAATGTAGCGACATCATTGATGCAGAACCTTCCAGTTATGAAGAAGTAACCAAGAAGAAAAGAAAGATCAGTTCAAGAAGAATGATGTCTAGGATGCAGTATCAATACATGAAGGGAAGTTCGTAGTTCCATCATGCAATAGATGGAAACATCGTGGGATACAAGGCAAGATTCGTAGCACGAGGCTTCTCAGGAAAAGAAGGCATAGACTACGAAGAGACATTTGCTGCTAGTGGGAGTTGAAACACATACATGATGAGCTTGATGAAGATATTAACCTTTTCTACAAGGTTGAAGATGAAAGTCTATACACTAGATGGATACATACAATATTAGTAGCATAGGAAGCTACTTGTCACTCCGGTACAGAATGTGTCAGTGCATAGAGTACAGAAGACAGAGGGAGTATGATGCTCCGCTTCAGAGGGAGTGACTATAGAATATCTTGAGGTTTGACAAGATAGACAAGATTATTGATGACTCTAGGATTTACTGAGAGTAAAAAGGATTCCAACCTTTGCTTCAAGGTTGAAGGCGGAAAACCAATGATGCTCCTGTTATATGTCGATGACTTTTTTCTGACAGAAAAGAGGAACTCATTAAATTTGCAAGAAGAAGACTTGCTGCCGAGTTCGAGATAAAGGACTTGGGGATGGTGCACTACGCATGGAGGTGTGGACAAGGGAAGTATGCAGTAGAGATCGTGAAGAGGTTCAGGATGATGGACTGCAAGGCCATGACCACACCTATGGCATTGAACCTGAAGCTATTGAGTGTTGATTCACTAGAGACGGTTGATGCTATGATATATCGTCAGATGATTGGTTCCTTGATGTACCTGACGAATATGAGACCAGAGATTTGCTTTGCTGTGAACACATTGAGAAATGTTCACCTAATGGTTGCAAAGCATGTTGTGAGGTACCTGAAGGGTACAGTTGAGTATGGGCTGAAGTATGAGGTGAATCAGAAGATTAACCTAGAGGGTTATGTGGATTCGTATTGGGCAGGTAGTGCCATTGATAGGAAGAGAACTTCGAGGTGCTACTTCAGTATGGGATCAAGTGTGATCTCTTGGTTTGGTAGGATGGAGTCCTACATGGCGCTGAGCACAGCTGAGGCAAAATATGTTGCCACTTGCTATTTGGGAGAGAGGAGTAGTGAAGCTCTGGTATGTGATCTAGATCGAGATCTCTCGAAAGAGGGAGTTCTAGAATAGTCAGTGAGACAGGTTGTCTGAGCATAAATCCTGGCGAAGTTCGTAGGTTGCTCAGATGTAAATAGACCTATAGGTTTCCCTCGGATGTAATCGATCCTGGCGAAGCTCACAGGTCATCCTTGGACGTAATCAATCCTGTTGTGATTCTATGCTAGAAATGGCCAAAGTGAGGTTTGAGTACTTCAGGAAGAAGCTTGGTGTTCTCCATATTGAGGTTCCCTCCTAGGGGAAATGATGAGACCTAGATCCATTCTGTCATGGTGAGAGGATTAGGTTCCTTCCATGGCCAGATGTAAGGGCTAAGCCATTCTGTCATGGTGAGAGGATTGGTTTCTTCCATGTCAGATATGAGTGTTGGCCATTCTGATGTGACTGTAGGATTGGTTCCTACATGATCAGATATAAGGGCTATTGACATTCTTTGAATGGAGGTACCTGGACAGTTACTAGGAAAACTTAGTCTAGGAATGACGGCCATTCTGATATGAATGTGAGATGTGTTCTCATATGATCAGATATGAGTGCATGGCCATTTTGATGTGATATAAGGGTTTTTTCCATTCTCATGGTGAGAGGATTAGTTTCCTTCCATGTTAGATGTGAGTGCTGGCCATTCTCACTTAGGGTCAGATATAAGGGCTATTGCCATTCTATCATGGTGAGAGGATTGGTTCCTTCCATGTCAGATGTGAGTGCTGACCATTCTGACTTAGGGTCAGATAAAAGGGCTACTTCCATTCTTTGGATGGAGGCACCTGGTCAGTTACCAGGAACCCTCAGTCTAGGACTAAGTGCCTTTCTGATGAGTCAATGTCAGATGTAAGTGCTGTGCCTTTCCACAGATGATAGTAGTTGTGTACTGTCATGCTAGTGGATGTGAGTGCTGTGCCTTTCTGATGAGTCAAGGTTAGATGTGAGTGCTGACCCTTTTCACAGATGATAGTAGTTGAGTACTGTCATGTTGGTGAATGTAAGGGCTATGCCTTTCTGACATGATGTTGGATGTGTTCCTCTCATGGTCAGATGTGAGTGCCAACCATTCTGACTTAGGGTTAGATATAAGGGCTACCGAAGACCTACAAGGAGGTAGGCCTACAACCAACATGAAAAAGGGCTGGCTCTGTAGAACTTCCTGTGACGAGAAGAATCATGAGATAGCACATATGATGATGATCCAGCAGTGATGATCTAGATCGAGTGATGATCTAGATCCAATGATGATGATACAGGTCGAGTGATGATCTAGATCCAGTAATGTTGATCCAGTAGAGATGATCCAGATCAAGATAAATATGACCTGAAGATAAAGATGACTTAAAGATGCAGATGACGGGATGATCCAGAGAAGAAGACCAGTGCTGACAAATTGTGTTGAGAGAATACCTTCCTAGTTAAGAGGGAGTGTTAATGTATTTGTAACTTTAGAATGTATTCATCCGTATATCTTATGTATTGTGTGTGCTGATTCTATCTCTGAGGAAGTTGCGGGGTTTTCTCCTTTATGGTTTCCCCGAGGAAAATTCTTTGTGTCTCTTGTCTCTTGTGTTTTATTGCTGTGCATGTTATTCTCTTAGTTAAAGATCCTAAGATCATAATGCTAGCTTGAATGATAAAAATCTAATAGAATTGCAGGAACAAGAAATCCCAAGCACACCACCATAACAAGTTGTAGCACACAAGGGAACGAAATAAGATGCGACAACACAGCTGGAAGAGAGTGAGAAGGAGACCAAGACAATCACAGATGAAACCACACAATTTTGGATAAGTGTGGTTCAGGATGAGTAGTTGCAACAATTAAGCATGTAGCTACATGAATTTGAGGAACAATTAACAGTAATGAGGGTGTCCCTCAAAACGATGCCCCCTGTAGTGCAAGTGAATAAGGAAGCTAAATTGAAGGTACTATAAGAGAGAGCCACCAAAGTAAGGGAGTGCCATCACCGCCGCACAACTCAGTTGGATGAATTCCAGGACATTGCCGAGCAGCTGGAACTTAAGGTAGTTAATGCACTTCAATCTACATAGGACAATCGTAAGGAAGTGACATCAAAATTTGTTGAGCATCCGACAGAGCAGGATGCAGAAGAATGCGCAACAATCAACATGAAGGTAAAGGCTGCAGTTGATGAAGTTAAATAACCGTATGAATATTTCAAGATCAAGATCAATGAGTACACAATATCTAGTTTACATGGCTTGAGGATGAGCCACAAGTTTGTGTTGGGTTCCTGTTGGCAGGAGATATGGGTGCGCATGGTGCGAAAGCAACCAAATTCAAATAATAGTGCGCAAGGAGAAGAAGTCGACAAGAGTAAAGTTGGTTGTATTTATGTACTTTTTGGTCCAAGTTAGTTAGTTAGTTGGTTGTATGTGGACCATTTTGTAAAGACGTAAGCCTATATATAGAGTTCAAAATGTAGTAGGAAGATCTCAACTAGAGGAGAGATTAAGAAGTCAGTCAGATCAATCCAGATTACGATATTCGTGCGAACCATATCTGTGGTGATCTGCTTCACATCTTTTTTATCTGTCTTGTGAATCTGAGAATGTGTTTCATGAACCTATTTTGATCTGTGGAAGTAATATGACATGTGAGGATGATGTTGGGAAATCTGTGTATTATGTTTTGTTGTTTTTATGGTCTTAATAATCCGATATGAATGAGAAAATGCTACAGTACGATTTCTGTTTATGAACGATGAAAAACCTTGTCGCAATGAATGGTTCCGTACTTGTTGACTTGTTTATGAATGAATATAATGATGCAATCTAATGTTAATGGTTCGAATATGAATAGTTGATGTTAAAACCCTCACTTGGATCTCTGACTAACATTGTTACTAAGAGAAACTAAGTACGCAAACCCTCCTCCTTACTGCGAAAACGTTGTTCCTGCATCCCTCCCTCAAGCATCTTGGGTGAGATTGTATCTACTTCACAGATGTTTCCTGATAGGGTAAAACCTATCCGGGTCGGTGTATAGGGAGTCACATTGAAGAGAGGTATCGAAAGAGTGTGAATCCCTATCGATAGGTCTGTGTCAACACCATTTCACCAATGAGAATCCTTTTCTTTGTTTACTGGCTTTCTATAAGAAGGAGAAGCATTTTTTCTTATCTTAATCATAATTACTTTAGGGATGTATGCTATAGAATACAAATATACATGGATGATTTGGAGGACCACCTTCAGTAGCACTAATATTCTTCCTCTTGAAGGAAACCTGTTATCCCAGTAAGATATTATAGATTTCACCTTCTTGTACAACCACAACCACTCCTTAGAAGAGTAAGAATTTGGATTTAGGAAGAATCCTAGATGCTTCAATCCATAAAAAATGGACTTAAAGGGTAAGAAATCACATCCCCAACTCTTTGATGTTCAACCTAAGTGATCGTGTTGAAGGCTAGGCTGGATTTATCAACATTGATCTCCATTCTCATGGTTTTTTTTGTACAGAGATATCATCTGGGATATTGATTGCAAGTTTTCTAAAGTTCCTTCTCCCATAAGAAGCATATCATATACAGACAAAATGTGATTCAAGTCAAAAGGATTAGAGACACAACCCCTTTAAAAGACCTAGTCCTCTTGGCTTACTGTATAAAATTACTAAAGCTTCAACTACCAATAAGAAGAGGAATGGGGACAAAAGAAACCATTGCCTCAATCCTCTATTAGATCTAAAACAAGAAGATGGGGACCCATCAACGAGGACCACAAAGGAAGCCAAATTTACACATCCCATTACCCAGTTCACCAATTCTATTGAAAATCGTACTTGTATAAGAAGGAGGTGAAGGAAAGTCCAAATTACACTATCAAAGACCCTTTACAAGTCTAACTTCAATGCAAAGGCCATGACCTTGTTTTTGTTGATTGAATGAATTGCCTCTTGAGCTAGTGATACAACATCATGAATTTGGTGATTGAATAAGAAACCAAGTTGTTATTTAGAGATAATCTCACTCAATATTGGATTCAGTATTTGGGAGATTACTTTGGCTATTATCTTGTAGACTACATTGCAACAAGATATTGGTCTAATACACACACACACACACACACACATATTTAGAATTAGGTCTAAATTTTTTATTTCAAAGCTCCCATAAACTTCATATTAGAACCATTTCTGAGCTAAGTAATTGGTAAGGGATTTGGCCAATAATGGTGAAATAAGGTTTGTAAATTTTCATATCATATGAACTTAAAGATCATTGATGAAGATCTACAAGTGGTTTAAGGGAAATTTCTAGGTTAAGAATGCAAAACACTTACAAAAATTCTGATTTTCAACCTTGAAATGCATGTAAATGAAGAAATGCACCCTTAGTTGAATAACAACAGCAAACGAATGGCCTGGATCTATAGTGCACAAAATCAAAGGCCAAAATTCATTTCTGCCCAAGGAAAGTTGGGAGTGGAAGTGCGAAAGAGGCAAAAAACTTGGTTATAAAAGTGGTAAGCCCAAGTTCCGCTTTCCACAGTTCAGATCTGACGGCTTAGACCATTTCCACATAGATCGACGGTGCGGAAAGGAAAAGCCGAGAGGAAGAGTGGCGGAAATCGAAAAGCGGAAACACAAAGTTTTTGGGTCTAAAAGGTTGACCTTCCACTTTCTACGATCCCCAAGATCGATGGTTGAGAGAGATTCTGCCCAGATCAACTGTGTGGAAAGAAAAGGGCGGAAGTGGAAAGGTAGAATTGGGAAACGTAAGAATTTGGTCATGAAAGAGTTGAAATTCAGCTTTCCGTGATCCACAAGATCGACAGTCTGGAGAGCTTTCGCCCAGGTCAACGGTGAGGAAAGAAAGCATAAACAAAAATTTTTCGGGTATAAAAGGCTGATCTTCCGCCTTCTATGATCTATCAGATCCAATGGTTAGGAAAACTCCCGCATGTATTAACGACGTGGAAAGAAAAGGGTGGAAGCGAGAAGGTGGAAATCAGAAACATAATAATTTGGTCATAAAATGCCGAGATCCCACTTTTCGATTTCTACCCTCCACAACTTTATCTCAGATCAACGACTGAAAATGAATCTTGCAGAGATCGACGGTACAAAAGAAGAGAACATGTGCATGAGTTAAATAGACTTCCTGGTATGTGAAACAGGTAGACCTCGTAGTTTTCAATGGTCCAGATTGTCCCTAATCCCAGATCCACAACGGGGATTGATTTCGCTGGTCTAACTTGCACGAAGAAAATAGATTTCCAGATCTGCAAAATTGCTTAAAGGGAGACATGTTTCAATGACCCAGATCAAGGCTTGGTCTCAGATCAATGGTGGAAATTCATTCCGCAAATCTAACATGCTCATAGAAATCACTTTTCAAATCTATGGAATTGTTTAAAAGAGGGACATGTTTTAATGGTGGAGATCTAATTAGGGATGGATCTACTATGGAATTTCATTCTGCTGATTCAACATGCATGGGGAGAGGAAATTCAAAAATCTGCAGAATCGATTAAAGGTATGCATGTTTCAATGGCCAAGATTGATGGTGGTGTAGATCAATGGCGGAGGTGAATTCCGTTGATCCAACATGCTCATGGAAATTAACTTTTAAAATTTGTGGAATTGATTAAAGATCGACATATTTCGATGACTGAGATTTAAATAAGATAAGATCTACGGTCGTGGTAGATTCTATTGATCCAACTAGCACAGATAACTCAACCTTTCATATTTGCAAAATCTTAAAGAGCCACATCATTGAACGGTCAGGATTTAAGCAAATAAAGATCAATGGTCCACGATGATTTCGATGGTTAAAGATGCAAGGAAAGAGAAAAGATTTTGCAGACCGTCGATGGTGTTTTGAGCCATTGTTTTCATCCAGTAGGCATGGTTGCTTGGTGTTTAATTTCCCATTTTTGTCCATCATGCACGCTCGAGCATGCTTTTTGGTTTTTAAATGATCATGGCGAATCTGCGAGATCATAATTTGTTAGGATTGATCCCCTATTTTGTAACTGATTTTAGGTTTTTGAGGTTGGTCTCAGGATCCTGTTAACACTAAAAATATACCCTACATAGAGGAATATGAGGTTGGAACCTGTGAGGTTCAGGGCTATGTAAATTGAGATATTCGCTTAATAAAATGACAGAGCCAAATGCGGGTCTGTTGCTGCAAATATTCCTGTGTATGTCGTAGTTACAGTCTATAATTTCCTTTCTTTATTATGCATGTCTTCCTATTAAACTTACCATTATGTTTTCTTCCATATCTGGAAGTAGTGTGTAATAGCTCAGAATTCATATAGTTTTATGCTCTGGCTATTGTTGCAGATATCCACAAACCCCTTCAACCAAAGTTGATTCAGAATTCATCTCTTGATGTTTTGTGTTAATGTACTGTCATCCTTCCTTATTTATCACCATACAAACTGCTATTTGAATGTAACCGAATGCTACCTTACCTTTGTAGAATTTCTCCTGCAAATTGTTCTGTAATTAATGAATGTATTTACTCCATATACCAATGTATGCTTGCTTTTTTTCAACCAAAAACTTAATATGAATTGTGTTTTGTTTGTATCTCCGGCCCTGATAAAAATATGTGAGAGATACCTCTCTAGAAAGGAGGAGACCAACTTCCTTTTCTTAAATTAGTTTTGTTGTTACCTTTGGATTCACCCTCCACAACCTAGGGTGCAATTCTGAGTGTTAACAAATTGGTGCCGTTGTTGGGGACAAAAATGAAAATCAGCCCTGGGAAAATGACATTGTCTTAGTTCTATGACTTGGTTGAGTACTCGGTCATAGACACATATAGGTTGTGCATGCTCTGTCAACTCCACTGAAAGCTTCTGGAAGGTGACTCCACTAGGGAGATCAACGGCCAAAAGGACCAATATGAGGAGGAGGGTTCAAATATTACTCAACTGAATGATAGAGTGTTAGATCTGACTATTGATGGTGAACAATGGTCAGACATCAAGAATATTGTACATCCTTCACCTGGTGACTCCACCTGCAAAGAATTGTTTTCAGAATGTTCTATGGCAGCTCCATTGTAAAAGTGGTTGCAAAGTTTGAGAAACTAATTTAGTTTCTCCATCATCAAGGTGCATTCTCGGGCTATAATCTATGCTCCTATGAATATGGCTTCCATTCCTAGTTTTCCTAATTGAATACCTCATGTAGATTGGAAAACATGTCTTCCCAGATTCAAAGATCAAATGGGTGATGTTGCTGCCCTTCATTTGCTTAAATTTCTTATGCATACACATAAGATGAGAGTTAAATTACATGAGTACTCT
Source organism: Pseudotsuga menziesii (assembly GCA_001517045.1). Classification (NCBI taxonomy): domain Eukaryota; kingdom Viridiplantae; phylum Streptophyta; class Pinopsida; order Pinales; family Pinaceae; genus Pseudotsuga; species Pseudotsuga menziesii. The sequence goes on from LPNX011014819.1 coordinate 344,094, forward strand.
TTAATGAAAATGTTCATAACTAGTTTAGAAGGAAATGCAAGGTCATGGTATGAGGGGCTTCCAGCAGGGAGTTTATATTCCCTCAAAGACTTTCATATACCTTAAAGGAAATTTCAACTCAAAATGGGCCTTTTAAATTTTATTCAAATTCCATGTCATCATGTGTTAGCCAATGAAATTGCTTTAAATTTGAAATACCGTATAGCTCTTAAACACCTTTTTAATATAAATTTGGGGATAGGTATCATAAACAAAACTACTTTTTTTGTTTGTATTTTTGACATATCTCCCTGTGTTTTTACTCAAATTTCGATCGGGAGAGCTCGTTGGATGCGGAATTAAATTCCACATCCAATGAGTACCCACTCGGCATACTTTTTATGGACCCCGCTACCCCAAAAACAAGAAATACAAGAAAAAAATGAAATGATGATGTCATCATTTCATTTTTTTTGGTATTTCTTGTTTTTGGGGTAGCGGGGTCCATCAAAAGTATGCCGAGTGGGTACTCGTTGGATGCAGAATTTAATTCCGCATCCAACGAGCTCTCCTGATCAAAATTTGAGTAAAAACAGAAGGAGATATGTCAAAAATACAAACAAAAAAGTAGTTTTTTTCTTTTCTTCCTCCAAAATTAATAAATATTATTTTATTATTTTACTAGTTCATTTTAGGAGGCCCATTTTGAGTTGAAATTTTCTCTAATGGTATTCCATGAACATTTTAAAAATCAGTATCCTTATTTGCTGCTAGTTCTTGAGGTTGTGAAAGATTTCATAAAATTTTTAGAAGGGGAAGATAAGCAAGATGATCAATCATGCCATCAATCCCAACCTATGGAAGAAACATCAGTTTTCCATGAGAGGTTAAATCAAGAAGAGGAATATGAGAAAGGTGAACATCTAGAATCTTCTCTGCATTCCAACCTTGCTTTCAATGAGAAAGAAGATCATCAGCCTAGTGGTATACATGAAGAGATTCATCCTAATTTGGTTTGTGAAGAATGCAATGAACATGTTGAAGTCCCTGTTAGTAATGTTTAAAAAAAATATTTGATCATGCCTATATACGATGAATGTGAATATGGCCACATAGATGATACACCTCAAGCAACAGACTGCAATAATGGATTGGATCAAAAAGAAGAAGGGAAAGACTCCAAATGGGATACTTATTTATGTTTTTTATATTAAGAAATTACTTTTCTTGATTCTATGGGAAGACACAATGATATTTTCTTTGAAACACTTGTAAGGAATCAGGTTTTAAATTCTGAGATTTTAGATGAAGAAGTTGATGTCTCATTTGCAAATGGTCAAGAGCATTCCTTGCATGGCTTTCTTGAAGTACATTTTCGCAGGATGTTAGAGGAATGACAGTTGGAGCAGTTCTGCCAAGGAAAAAAAATAACAAAAATCTTGCAGGTTATCATGATCTAGTGGTAGAATACATGGAGAACATTGGCAGTGGTAATGGCTGGTTATATCTCTATTGTAAAGACAAATCCCTTTATCATAACGTCTTTCCATTAAATTTTTCCTATCATTTTCCTGATTGGATTCACTGGAAGGTAGAAGTTACTTGACTGGGTACTGATGCTCAGTAAGTAGGGTAGGTAGGTGCGAATAATGTCGGCATGACGAACATTTATTTTCAGTTTTTTTTTAGTTTGTTTCAGCATCAGTTTAGTTTTTGTTTTCAGAGCATGTTTGGTATTTCAAGAAAAGGTTGGGAGCTGCCCAATGGATTTGGCACCTAGTCTATGGGGTTCTTTGCTACCTCGCATGGAGGATAGCATCCCAAGTTGGAGCCAGTTATCAGCACCGTTTCTGGGCTAAGTAATTGGTAAGGGATTTGGCCAATAATGGTGAAACAAGGTTTGTAAATGTTCATATCATATGACCTTAAATATTGTTGATGAAGATCCACAGGTGTTTGAAGGGACATTTCTAGGTTAAGAATGAAAAATACTTAAATAAATTCTGATTTTCAACCTTGAAATGCATGTAAATGAAGAATCTGTTGTTAGTTGAATAACGAAAACAAATGAACAACCTAGATCTATAGCGGACAAAATCAAAGTCGGGAGCGAAAGTACGGAAGAGGTAAAAAACTTGGTTATAAAAGTGGTAATCCCGACTTTTTCTTTCCACAGTCCAGATCTGACAGCTCAGACCATTTCTGCACAGATTGACGGCGCCGAAAGGAAAAAGTGGGAGGAAAAGTGGAAGAAATCGAAAAGAAAAAGATACAAAGGTTTAGTCATAGAGAGTTAGAACTTCTGCCTTCTGCTTTCTGTAGTCTGAGATCTGACGGTGCAGGGAGATTCTGCACAGATCAATGGTGTGGAAAGGCGCAAAGGGTGGAAAGTGGAAACACAAAGTTTCTGGGTATAAAATGTTGATCTTCTGATTTCTACGACCAACAAGATCGACGGTCAGGAGAGCTTCCGCCCAGATCAATGATGCAGAAAGAAAAGGGCGGAAGTAGAAGCAGCAAGGAGGAAATTGGAAATGTAAGAATTTGGTCGTGAAAGGGTTGAACTTCTACTTTCCATGATCTGCAAGATCGACGGTAGGGAGATCTTCCCCCTAAGATCAATGGTGTGTAAAGAAAAGGGCAGAAAATGGATACACAAAGTTTATGGGTAGAAAAGGTTGATCTTCCGCCTTCTGCGATCTGTCGGATCCAACGGTCAGGAAAAATCCCACAAATATCAACGATGCAGAAAGAAAAGGGCAGGAACAGGAAGGCGGAAATCAGAAATGTAAGAATTTGGTCATAAAATGTCGAGATCCCGCTTTTGGATTTCTGTCCTCCGTAGCTTGATCACAAATCAACGATTGAAAATGAATCTTGTAGAGATCGACGGTGCGTAAGAAGGGAACATGTGCACAAGTTAACTATAATTTTTGTTATGTGAAACAGGTAGACCTCACATCTTTCAATGGTCCATATTTTTCCTGATCCTAGAGCCACGGTGGGGATTAATTCCGCTGGTCCAACTTGCACAAATAAAATAGCTTTCCAGATTTGTGAAATTGCTTAAAGGGGGACATGTTTCAATGGCCCAGATCACCCTTGGTATTAGATCAATGGTGGAAACTCATTCCGCAGGTCTAACATACTCATAGAAAATCACTTTTCAAATTTGCAAAATCGTTTAAAAGAGGGGCATGTTTTAACAGTGGAGATCTAATCAGGGATGGATCTACGGTTGGAATTTCATTCCACTGATTCAACATGCACATGGAAATGAACTTTTGAAATCTGCGGAATCGGTTAAAGGTCTGGATGTTTCAATTCCTAGGATTGATGGTGGTGTAGATCAACGACGAAGGTGAATTCCACTGATCCGACATGATCACGGAAATTAAGTTTTAAAATTTGCGGAATGTCTTAAAGATCGCCATATTTTGACGATTGATATTTAAAGAAGATCAGATCTAATATTGTGGTAGATTCTGCTGAACCAACTAGATCGGATAAATCAACCTTTCAGATCTGTGAAATTTTAAAGATCCGCATCATTGAATGGTCAGGATTTAAGCAAATAAAGATCAACAGTCTACGACGATTTCGTAGGTTAAAGATGTAGGGAAAGAGAAAATTTGTTGCAGACCATCGAAGGTGTTTTGAGCCGTCGTTTTCATCCAGCAGGCATGGTTTACAGGTGTTCAATTTCCCATTTTTGTCCACCATGCATGCCCCAACATGCTTTCTTGTTTTGTAAATGATCATGGCGAATCTGCCAGATCATAAGTTTTTAGGATTGATCCTCTATTTTGTAACTGATTTTAGGTTTTCAAGGTTGGTCTTGGGATCCTGTTAACACTATAAATATACCCTCCATATAGGAAGACGAGGTTGGAACTCGTGAGTTTCAGGGCTATGTAAATTGAGATCTGCCCTTAATAAAATGACAGAGCCAAATGCAAGCCTATTGCTGCAAAGATTCCTGTGTCATTAGAGAGAATTTGAGGTCAAAAATGGGCCTCCTAAGAGATGTACTACAAAAATATAAGATATATTAAAATATTATGAGTTAAGGGTTTTATGGGG
>LPNX011014819.1:356767-394298 GCA_001517045.1 Pseudotsuga menziesii
ATCTATATGTATATATATGTATATCTATGTATATGTATATATGTTTATGTATGTATATATACATGTATATATACATACATAAACATATATACATAAACATAGATATACATATACATAGATATACATATATATACATATAGATAGATATACATAGATACATATTCATACATATATACATACATATATACATACTTATATACATACTTATACACACACACACACACCCACACACATATATATATATTTCTCGACTGTTTATCTCAACTACTTGATGCTGCAATGTTTAGTTCAAGTGAGTTGTTGACATGCCATGGTGAAGTCATGTTAGCCAAGGAGGTCACGAGGTCAAATCCACCAAGGCCCCTTGGGTTCAGGAATATATGTTGTGCATTGGCAACATTTATCCCAATTACCATTCACAAAATGCCAAGAAGAAACTCGAGGGTTTCCCTATGGGAATGTTCCTTGGAGATTATATCTATGTATGTATGCATTCCATCCAAGAAATAATGTAGCATTTTTAACCCAAATGATGAAATGTAAATATTTCATTTAGTATCTTTCCATGGAAAATTAAATCTATGAAGGATTTCAAACATACAAATTATATACCAATATTAATTGTTTAGGAGATAACCCTCCTAAGAGCTAGGGTATCATGTAGCCATACAAAAAAGAAATCATGGACAAAAAGGGACTTTCAACAAAAATAAAAATAGTCAACTAAAATCATATCACAAGAAGGAAAGTGGAGGGTGTTCAATAACCACTCCATCCTTGTCTTCTATCACATGTCAGATCCCAAATGCAATTGTCCCACCTACCTTTAATTGAAGATATGTATGATTATTAAGTCCACTAAAAATGTGCTCGAAAGACATGTCATTGAAATTTCATTTCCAAAATAGAACTCGATCCATAATAATGACGAGGCTCAAATTTTGAAAGATGAAGGAGTCATTTACCTAGTTAATGACCAATTAAGAATGTGTTGGGGCCTGGAAATTCGCAGGCGACAACAGTAAGGGATTCTCCCCAATCAACGTTCCCAACTAGCCCGTTGACTGTTTGGTATAGGGAATTTGTCCGGTTTTACGATCCGGCTACCGTGGGTCAAAGTAACAACAAGGGTTTACCGGTTGCGGCCCGGTCCACTGGAATTTGTATTTTTGACTTAAGAATGATATGCAAGTATCTAACTAATTATGCAGGGTGGTGAAGGATGCGGGGAGCAGTCACAATGTGATGCGCAGGTTCTTACCTATCGTCTTAGGCTCGCCGGCACCAGAATCACACATGCATATATGCACTGACCTAGCTATCTGTCTATCTACCTATCTCTATCTACCTATCCCCGGGGAGCCAAATTATATTTAATAAATATGAGCAATGCAGATGTGCACACCTGATAAAAGCAATTACAGATAGCTGACATTTACTTTTACAGGCATGAACAATGAAAGATATTTCCACAACTAGATAACCAATTGTTTCATAATAAGCATGCATTACTCATGGTGGTTATTTCGTAAAATAAATCAGAAATCATTTAAACAAGACATAGGTCATAAGTTAGAACGATCTCACGATTCACGGATACAATGCTGAAAAACAAAGTAGTTCATCTTTCAACTATCCATGGCAAAACATTTGAAATCCCACCGATCTTCTTTCAATAGGCAAACTGTAATTTTTATTGCAAAAGGAAATAGTTTTTCTTACAACAACCTTCCAGTCTTACTGGGGAAAAAATCCCTTTCTCCTTCTACACTCCCTACTTTTATACAAAAAGTCAAAATGGTTGGGCTGCCCAAAGTGACCTTTGGGATTCCCAACCTTTTGCTTTCCCAACGCTTCATTTCTCAAAACCTTTACAAAAAATATTACATTAATAAAAGGTTGACCGGTCCTCTATGAGGAGGATCCTGCTTGGTTTTCAAAGAATTTTTTCCATGCTGTTGCTTCAGCAGTGAGGCCTTCAAAAGCGCATGGCTCTAGGAACTGGATGTTAATTTCAAACTTGTCAACTTGGTTCCTGATGGCCTCGATCCTTGCTAGGCTCAACCGAAGCTGGTATTCTAGAAACTGTATGCTAATGGCTGCATGGCCCACTTCGTTCTTCAGTACCATGGCATCAATGGATTGAATCTGCTGCGTCCTGGCCTCTGCATCTTGATGCCCTTTCTGCAATATGTCCACAAAGGTTTCATGATCTGGAAGCTCTTCAAACCTAAGCTCAGCCTCTGTCTGGCAGCGGTTGTATGCATTAAGGAACCTTTAAAAATATTCCGAGCATGCTACCTGTGTCCTTCGGACGGCCTTCTTAAAGTCTTCAGCAGTGCTGATGGCAAACTCTACTAGGCTGTGATCTCTCCTGAGGGTTTGATGATCTTTGACTGGTAGTTCTCCTGGAATCTCGGCATCATCTTCTGGTCTTTCCATCCTGGCGTTCAAGACCTCAAGAACCTCTTGGGACCTATCTACGAAATAGGAAGAAGTTTCTATGATCTCCTCTAATCTGCTGCCCATCTGAAGAACTTTGCATCTTTCTTCCTCCAAAGCAGTCTGTAGTTGCAACATTTTACCCTTTTACGCGAGAATATACTCTTTAAATGGCTGCAGATCGACTTGCTGTTCCTTTGCTGTCTCCAGTTCAGCAGTCAGAGAAGCCAGCTGCTCTTTCAGATTTTTGGTGTATTCAGTATTGGACTCATAGATGATAGTCTGCTGCGCCTCTAGGTCCTCCAGCTTTGCCCTCAATTGTTTATTCTCATTCTTCAGATATTGAGCTTCATGTTGCTCCTTTTCTAGAGCCTCTTGTGCTATTCCCTTTGCTTGGATCTCCACCTGAAGGACATGGATTTCACCCTTTGTGGATTCCATTTCCCTTAGCACGTGTTCATACTTCCTCTTAAGTCTGCTACCCTCTCCTCTTTCTTGTCTCAGTGTGTCTTTCAGCTGAGCAGTGGTCTTCTTAGCTGAATCTAATTCAAACATCACCTTCTTTATGTTATCAGCGGAGGCATCAATTAGTGCAGCCCCGGCTCTTATTGTGAACATAGGGTCTTTGTCTGTCCCTAGCATGACTGCTGTATCTATGACCATTTTCCCTGATAGATCTTCTGCCTCCACTTTCTTTTCCGTCCTCCTCATAATTCTTTTAGTGGTCCTATCATAATATAAAGTACTGAAATCAGGGACTTCTTCCCCTTTCTTCTGGAAGAAAGGCACTATTTGGAGCATAGGGGTTACAGGAGTGCTAGCAGTAGGTACTTGAAGTATTTGCACCTCAGGGTTTTCCTCTTCCTGGCTCTGCCCTGTTGGTGTTTCAGAGGCTGACTGTTGTGTTAACTTTGTCTTTTCAGCCTCCTGCCCTTAGAGCTCTTCATTTAGTTTTTTCTGTGCTTCTTCGGCTGCTTGCCTAGCTGCCTCTTCTGTTTCTCTGGCTGCTTCTTTTGCTAGTTCAGCTGCTTCCTGGGCAGCTTTCCTTTTCTCTTCTTCCCCCTTCTGCAGCCACTCTGCAGCCTCATTTTCCAGCCTCTGAGCTTCCTCCCTTATCCTTTTGGCTCCCTCTTCAATGCTGGCTTGTTCAGCTTTGGCCTGATCTGCCCCTTTTCCACCTTTGGTGGGGTTCTTTGGTTTGAATATTCTGCTGAGTGCCGTCATGTTTGGAGCTCTCCGAAAAACAGATTCATCCTTATCATAATGATGGGTATATTCATAGAACACTTTATGCTTCTTGCAGTGCTCAGCCACTTTACCAAGAGTGTCATTGCGCCGGAAAGGCATCTCCCCAAAGTGGAACTTTCCTAGTTCCTCTATGAATTCGGCAGCTTGTTTCACATTGGCGAATCTGCAGCTACCTAACTTGAAAGGTAAAGGGGGATATGCAGCCTTCTTATGCTGGAACAGGAAATGACCAACTCCGTCAATGAACACTTGTCTGACCACCTCTTTATGGATTATATAATCCGTTGCATACTTTGGCAGTAGATAAGGTGTCTTCGAACCTCCATACATTCCAAGATACATACCATTGTTGGTCAAGAAGTAATCTCCATACTCCTCTATTACTTGCATAGCATCTTCCGACATGCAGTCACATTCCTTCCGGAAGATAAGCTTGTATAGTGGCATAATGAAATGCTCACATACTTCTCTGTAGTAACTGTGGTACTGATGAGCCCACAGTGGTTTGTAAGCTGCATATACGGGCATTCTTTCCCTATCCCAAGCACACTTGAGACCAGGGAAAGGCTGGTTGCATAGTATGCAGTCTATCATGATGGAACTCATATAGAATTCAGATTTCTTCTGGGCTTCTCCTCCTCCCAAGGCTGCAGCTACGCAAGAAGAGAGACTACTTGATACGAGGCTGGCCCAGTTGAAGATTGTTCCTTGGGTCGCCACATGGAACATAATGGGGATCCATTCAAATTTGAAGAGTCTGCCACTGGCTCTACCGAAGATACTGTTTAGCATCAGAGCTACAAATCTGTAAGGATCTCTTAAGCTTGCTGTATCATAATCCTCGGTTGACCTGTGTCGATAGAGCTTTCCTAGCAAGAGCATTCTCTTCAGGGTCTCCACCAAATCCATCCTGAGGTTATCCAACCAATCATTTGACAGGAATATTTGAGGCTCTGGCAGGTGGTAAGCCAGTGCCACATATCCTGGGCTAAATGCAGCATAGCCCTGAACTTCAACATTTCCTATAAGCATTGTGTTGCTGTTTGTGTGGGGCAGAATCCATCTCATAACATCAGAGCATGGGAATAGCTCTAGTCTGGTAGCCACCTTCATGATGGCGGATTTCTCTATGTTGGCATAAATGGGCTCCTCTTCGAGACCCATGTCTGGGACTTCCCTGTGGGAAATCAATCTGTATATCTCATCCCATTTATACTTAGGCTCAACACCCGAGACACATTGGGTGTCCTCATATATATATTCTGTCTGTGTGATGACCTCTATTGCTGAATGTTATTCGGCCATAGGGGCCTTCTTTTTCTGCCTTTTGGACATTGTAAGTTCTTCCTGCCATGTATAACATTATGACATTAAGCAATTCGAATTTGCGAACATTGCGCAGCAGTTTATTCTTTCTCAAGTGTATCATGACTGTAATGAAATTAAGACATAAGCCCTTCAGGTTGAAGAATTGAACTAGTCATGCAATACTATGTAGTGTGCTATTATCCTATGTTAATGTGCAAGCAAGAAAAGAAACCAATGCATGTATGCACAACCCAAGCATGCCCTGATTATCAGAACTACTAGCACGAAATAAACTCAATCCACTACTGCAATATAATGAGCAATGTCCTTCTACTGTATGATACTACAACCTGATCAATCCTAATTGGGCTGTCATTAAAATCTACATTAATTCACAATATGCCATTTTTTCATGATAACAATATATTGAAGCAAAATATGCATATCATATGCGGAGTGCCTTTTAAAGTGAAAGCAAGCATAGAAACCCATGCATGTACGTACAATCCCACAATGCCCTAACTATTTAAAAACTAAACTAAATCCTGCGCAATACAGTGAACAATCATCTCGCAGTGTCGCTTCTCTTATTAAAACAAATCGCAAATGCAAATGTATGGATCATGAAAGCGAAGGGAAAATGTATCTTTCCAAAATCAAACATTTCGACGACATGGATTTATCAAGGGTAAAAAATGGCAATAGCCTATGCGGTTCGCGGAAAGATAGTTACATCGGTGCGGCTAGATACTACGGGAATCAATAACAATTTTTTGTACACGACGCTCTCACCAGAACCACCATCCATGCAACCTTCAAATCGTAAACACTACAACAGCACAGCCCTAGGGTTTTAGATAGCCGAAAATGACGACATGCGTGGGACGGCGCGGGCAGAGGTTGGGGCTCGAAAATGGGCATATATATAAGGGAAACTGACCAGCAGGGAAATCATCACAAATCACCAGCAAAAACCCCCCATCGAAAATTCTCCCTGAACATCATTATTGCAAGGGAAAAAACCAGGTGCAGGCGGCATAGCGGCCACCTGCACCGTGCCTTCATCCGCTGCGCGCAGGGCGAACTAAAATGGCCAAGGTAAACAAATAAAACGTGTGGGCTCTATAAAGGAAAAATGACTCCCCCCTCTTCTAACCGTAAACAACTATCCCCACCGAAAATTCTCAAGATACGGGAGCTAAACGCCGGGCGAGCGAGAAAAACAACTATGGTAAACCTAGCCGCGGGGAAACTATGTACACAGGAAGAACGAGAAATGTGTACACGATCCTAGTAATACCCTTACCACAGCAAAAATTACCTAGTTGAAAACCTTGAATAGCAAGAGGTAAGGCGGTAACAATCCTACCTAGCAGTAATGCGCAGCTGGTGAGGCGACAACGGCTGAGCTTCCAACCGTCACCTGGACGCGAGTACAAGCACGGAGCTCCACAAAGTTCACAGGGTCGACAGCGCGGAGAGGACAATGATAGCTCGGGCCCAAAATAACAATAAAAAATCCAAACCCCCGCCCCCCGTATATATAAAAGGTTCGCACGTGCGACGTACTCTGAATCGGTCGCGGGACGAAAGTGAATTGGGCGGCGAGAACTCCAGCCCATCTACAACGGCGGATAGTCACCAGCCTTACCCCATCTGCAACGTCGAATAGAGCGTGCAAACAAATATCGAGCGTCGGCGGGGACCTATATCCGAAACCAAGAGCCCGGACTCCTCCGCAACGGCGGGCATGCATAACCAAACATCGTGCGTAATTCACGTTGGCCACCCGGAAACTTTACGTCAGAACACCGGAACTCAGAACTGCCCGCAACGGCGGAGGGAATAGAAGGCGAAGAGCTCCGATACATACAGATCGACGAGGAAACGATAACCCAAGAACCCCCAAATGGTCCGCAACGGCGGAGACCAAACGATAACCCGCCCGCAACGGCGGCCAACGAGACACTCATCCTCTTCCGACTCAGAAAAAAGTCCACCCGCAATAGTAAAGAAACGTCAACCACCCGCAACGAAGGGAAGAACAAAAGACCAAACTCCCGATGAAGAATAAAAAACCACCCGACACGTCAGAGAACCGAAACTCACCCGCAACGGCGGAAAGTCAAAAAACTTAACTCCCGATTCACAACGGTTTCGAAAAATAAGCAAAATAACGATGACCTCGATCAAGGATGGGATTCTTTCAAGCATTAAAGGAGCGAAATAGATCGATTAATATCAATTCAAAGTGCTGTAAAACATCCCAAAAATCCAATAGACCAAAAGCCACCAGACTGAAAACAGGGAGAAAACCAACTTATTCAAAGTAAAGGAGGGTCCTAAATTTTTTTAGAAATTTGGGGAAAATGTTGCAAGTGCAACAGAATGACTAAACACATACAAAGGTTCAATCCTCATGCATTATAAAAACCTTGAGCAGGGTTGTAATAAAATAAAAAATTTCCTAGTCACTCGAACCATAACCCAAACCTAAATGAAATGAGAAAGAGTGAGAAGCATTCAAGAAGGTTACTCCCTGAGCACCAAATGACCCTATATTTCCTTAGGAAACCCTATTAAAAAATACCCATGCCACATTCTCATTTAACTCCAAAATGTCAACTTGTCTTGGTTGAGAGGGATAATACCTAGATTGATTGGAAAAAGGGTAAGATGCGTAAAGGTGTTTTCTCGAAGGACATGTTTAGTTCTCTTTGAAATATTAGACATTGTTGGTTGGGTTGAGTGATTTTAGATACCTATAGGATTTTATTCACCTTGGTGGTACAATTTTCTAGCTTGGGGGTGGAATCAATAACTAATTTCTACAGTTGGGTGGTAAATTGCTCCTTGGTAACCAATTTGGTATATATACATTTGAATATAGATAAGAGTTGGTAGTTATTTATGTTTGGAATGATTTCATTTTTATTATGATACTTGAATCCATAGATTCAACTACTTATATGTGAATTCTATATTATAATGGTTAACTGGATGAGAATCTTGTGTTTACCATGTATGTGGATTAGTTCATGTTTAACAATTCATGATATTGTTATGTTTGCATGTTGAATTTCCACTTCAATGTTGATTTTATAAACATATATTCATTGTTATATGATGCAACATATAATTAGAAGCACATTTGTAAATATTGTTTCAATTTCACTAGTATTTTTCATTATGCAATGTTAATTCCTCCTTTATATTGCTCGACAACTCTATTTTGAGGTATTGAGACAACAAATTGGACTCACAATTGGGGAATATAAGTTGGAATGAAGAATATTTTAATTAAGTTTCCATACAACCAAGGGAGGCAAGTCCAAGGATGCTATAGAGTGGCCATGCACATGGTGGATGTTGTTGTATTTAAAATATTAGGACCCTTTTCTACCTCTCTATCATTCTTAGCTAATGAATAAACCGATTCACTAGCATGACTCATAGGATAAATTGGAGCCTTGTAATATTTTTTCCTAGAAGGGAACTGCCCAAGATTATGTTGTGAATGGTTTTGAAGAGTGGTACCATGGATGAATATTTATCGTCAACATTCATCATACATGTTGGATTGGATCAGGTGGCAATATATTTTGTGTGTGTCAAATAAAGATGATGTATGAAACTTCAACCGTGGTATCCATGTGAAGTGACTATATATTCATATAGATAAGTATTGAGATAATAATACATAGTGTATATTTTATAATGAATATACGTGCTTGAATTATGAATTTGGAATTCATGTAGTTGGAATAATTTTAGGATAGGTATGGTTGTGAGAAGTATGCTTCCATTTGAGGATTACTGTAGGTATATGCTAAAATGATAAGTCCCGGAAAGAACCTCAAGTTAGTAAACAAAATTATTGTACCTTTTTCATCAAATTAATCAACAAAATTTGTAAGTTAACAATGGAGAAGATATCATTACATACATACATAAATAATGATGAGAGGCCATTGCCTCATTGTTGGAAATAAAGGTTCAATGAGGGAGGGAAATGAATACCCTAGTTCTAATCTATGGACTAGCTTATAATGAATCATGAGTATGGTTAGTGATGTGATTTATTAAATGAGTTTCAAGAAAAGAGAGATGATTTATAGTGACCCCATTATGTATAATGTACAATACATTGTAAATATTCCCAATGCAAGGCCTAACTAGTGAATGGCTATGAGTCTAATTAGTGTGTTGAGATTATGGCATGGATGTTATGTTCTAGGTACCATGATGTGAATATTACCATGATATGCCTAAGTTATGTAAATATATGTATGGAAAATGAAACAATAATAATCATATTATCCACCAAATCGTTACTAAGAAACAACAAAGGGATACAATACCAGAAGAAGGGAAGAAATGGGGGAAATCCAAGGGAAATAATATTAAATATTTCAGATCTATCTCCTTTAGGTGAAGTACCACCCTTTTACCATGATTTATTGAATTCTTTTTCTACTACCCTTTTCACCAAATTCCCCAATTACTAATACCATGATGTCACTTAAAAGGAACGTAGTATTCATGCACAGGGAAGAACATAATGCGTAAATAATTTGTGAATCTCATTGATTACATGACACTTCTTCCATGAATCTCCCATTCCATTGAAATTTTCATCTTCTTGGTTATGGACCAACCTATATAGTTACATGGTTGCATACATGCAATTTGCACAAGAACCAGTTAAGCATAAAGCTGCTAAGAGACCATGGTAAATTGGAGATTACTATTGTCAAGAGAGAAATAGGTTGATTATGCCATGGATGGACCATAGTTGTAATTTCCATAATTACTAAATGAACATGTAAATCTAAAACCATGTTCTTATGCCAAAAATTTCCTAAGTTGAGCCAATTATCTACCAATCCAAGATTCATATAGAATAACCAATGGATCATATTCTTCTTTTCTACACTATAACATTAGAGACGAAGTATTGAATTAATAACTATTATGCAAAAAATGAAAGTTCCTTGTTTTATTTTTGTTTGGGTAAGGGAAATAAATTATATTCTAATTGCAAAGTGGGTGAGATCCTTTGAAATGTTTCATTATGGATATGTTGGTAGATGCATGGTTCTCTCTAAAATATTGGGTACTGTGAATTAGATTGAGTGAAATTAGGTCCCTATATGAGTTTCTTATACTAGGCGGTATCATGGCATGGCTTTGGGATGGATTCCACAATTGAGGCCTATGATTGGTAGAGAACAAATTCTCAATAACTGGTTTGTTAAAAAAAAATGGAATACAAATTAGTGGTGGTATTTATTTGTATGTGTAATATTTTTCTTATAATATCATACTTGAATCCAAAAATTCAATTGATTATAAGTGAATTGTATAGTGGATTGGTTAACTTGATGAGGTTCTATTGTTAACCATGAATAATGTTAAACATGCATGTGGATTAACTGTTGTTCAATAATTCATGATATTGTTGTGTACGCATGTTGATTTTGAATTGCATTATTGATTAAATATATATTGGTATCTATATGAGGAAAATTTTAATCACATACATGTTTATAAATATCAATGTGATTTCCCTAGTGTTTTCCATTATGCAATGATAAGCCACATTTGTATTGCATGGAAAATATAATATGAGGTCATGGGATTCCAAATTTAACTTGCACTCGAGAAATATTAGTTGGAATGAAGAATAAATTTTGATGAGGTGCTCGAGACCCAAGAGAGGTGGGTTTGACTACACTAATTAGTGGTATCAAAATGGAATGTGAAGTAGTCATTGTTGATTTCAACACAAGATTGCTAACAATAGTGAGTTGGCATGAATCCAAGATGGTGGTGCTGAATAAATTAACAAAGGATAACCATATTTTTCCATTTAGGTCCACATAAAAAGTTTCTAATACAATAAGCATTTTCATGAAAGAAGTTTCTAGATTGTGACTAGATATCAAATGTTAATATTTATTTAAAAGTTGTTATGCCAAAATAGGAGGATCACTAAAAGAACAACAATCATAGTAGAAAAGAGAACACAAATATTTATCATGGGAAACCCTCATGGGGGATAAAACCTAGTGAAACTTCCTTGATATAAACTTCAACCAAGTACATTGTGGGACCCAATAAATAAGACTAGACTACGTACTTCTGCTTAGATGGATTGTTTCTCCTTCTCTAGTGAACTTGCTTGAGTACACACAATGCACAAATGAGGGAGGTACCTCTCCTATTTATGCTAATCAGTTGAGAGGCCTAATAACCCAATAGAGCCTACTTATCCTTACTACCAGGGCCAACTTTCATTGGGAGACTTGAAAATACATTTTAATAATACTTTTGTGGGTACTACTGACCCGATTTACAACGAAGTTTTTACCTCAAGAATTTAAATGACTAAATACAACAATAACATCCCTAATCAGAGGAACAACATATCCATAAGGGGTAGTAATAATAATAATACAAAATATAATATATTTTGCATTTACATTTATTTAACACCCCCTCTTAACAAGGAAGGTATTCTATAACACAACAATACACTTGTACAACTGACTGGTAAGTCTATACATCATAGGAATTTTTCACAACTACATCAACGTCATCATCGTACGTGGAACATCATCATCACATAGCATCACATCTCAACACATCATCACATCTCGTTGATTCATCATGATCATCACATCTCATAGCATCATCACGAGCATCACATATCGACACATCATCATGAGCATCACATATCGTCACATCATCACAAGCATCACATATTGTCACATAATCATGAGTATCACATCTCATCACATCACCATGAAAATCACATCTCATTGCATCATCATGAGCATCAAATCTAGTCACATCATCATGAGCATCACATCTCATCTCATCATCATAGGCATCACATCTTGTCAAATCATCACGAGCATCACATCTCATCACATAATCCCAAGCATCACATCTTGTCGCATCATAAGGAGCATCACATCACATCACATCACATCACATCACACCATCTCAAGCATCATCATCTTGAGCATCACCTGTAGTGATACACATGCAAACATAATACAACATCCACAATTTAATGTGGAATCACCCACAATATAAAGAATGATGGAATCTCATCATTTGCAATTGGTCATGGATTTTGAATTATATCTACAAAAAGCACCTTGGATAATTTTCTAGGAAAAAAACCATATTTTAATGCTCTTCTCATTGAACTATGAGTAACATAAAGTCTTTCAGTAGTTTTTCATTTGCGAATTTTTTTTGGTGTGAAATGAATGCAGGACCACACCATCCACAAATAAATGCAGGAACATAACATCTACAAAGGAATGAAATACCACAACATCCACAAATTAATGCATGACTATAATGTCTACAAATGAATGCAGGACCACAACCTACACAAATGAGTGCAGGACTACAATGTCATCTGTAGGCATGCTGATAAAATCGATTGGCCTTCTCTGCACTAGAATACCACTGGTATCTCATCATCAATAACGGTCATTATTAGTCCCTCTTTCTAGGGAGGTCCTTTCGAACTACACGAAGCTTGTCTAAAAAATATTCAAACTTTACACGAGACATAGGCTTAGTCATCACATCAGCAACTTATTCCTATGTAGCAACATACTGGAGATTTACAACTCCCCTCTGTGCCATATCCTAGATGCAGTGATACTTTATCTCTATATTCTTTGACTTATCATGAAACACCGAGTTCTCTATCATCTTGATGCCACTCTGGTTATCACAACAAATATCAGTTGCATCCATCCCAGCATCAAGCAATCCTTCCAATAACTTACGAATCCATACTGCTTCACTACAGGCTAAACATGTTGCAATGTATTTAACCTCAACTGTATTAAGCGCAAAACTGGTCTGCTTTCTACTAAGCCATGAGATTACACCTGATCCCAAATTGAAACAGCATCCTAAAGTGCTCTTTTTGTCTTCAACACTTCCTATCGAATCTGAATCAGTATAGCCACACAGTTTGAACTCACAATCAACTGTATATCTGATGCCACAGTCCAATGTACCCTTTAAGTACCTCATCAGATGTTTTGTTGCAACTAGGTGAACATGTATGGACTCCACCATATACTGACTTAATGTGTTTACAACAAAACATATATCTGGTATTTTATTTGTCAAATACATCAATGACCCCATAATATGTCTATATAATGTGACATCTATTCTTTCTAAAGAGTCATCATTCAGAAGATGCAAGTTTGTCACCATCGAAGTGTTCATTGCCTTACAATCCAACATCCCAAGTCTCTTTAGGATCTCAATTGCATATTTTCCTTGATTTAGGAAAATCTCATATGGGAACTTCCATACTTCGAGACCTAGGAATTAATGAATATTACCAATGTATTTCATCTTGAATTCTGCCACAAGATTATTCTTACATTCACTTTTGATATTCTCCTCCTCCTGTAA
The DNA here is from genome assembly GCA_001517045.1 of Pseudotsuga menziesii. Classification (NCBI taxonomy): domain Eukaryota; kingdom Viridiplantae; phylum Streptophyta; class Pinopsida; order Pinales; family Pinaceae; genus Pseudotsuga; species Pseudotsuga menziesii. The sequence goes on from LPNX011014819.1 coordinate 370,229, forward strand.
AAAATAGATCATCTACATATAACAGTAATAACATGATCCCATCATCTAGAACCTTATAGTAAAGGTTGGAATCTACTTTACTTTTGGTAAAGTCCAAGCTCATCACAATTCTCATGTACCATGCTTTGACTTCTTGCTTAATTCCATATAGTGCTTTCTTCAGTTTGTACACATGTGTTTTCTCCTCATGTGTCTCAAAACCTGAAGGTTGTTCAATATACACTTCCTCTTCTATGACACCATTTAGAAAAGTTGTCTTTACATCCATTTGATGTAACTTCCATTTCATCTTGGCTTCCAAGGAAATAATAGTTCTGATTGAAGTATATATTGCTACTAGTGAAAAAATTTCTTCATAATCAATCCCTTCCTTCTAAGAGAATCCTTGTGTGACAAATATTGCTTTGAACTTTTTGATACTACCATTTGCTGAATGCTTTGTCTTGAAAATCCATTTTGAAGAGACCACTAATTTATGTTTCAGTCTTGGAACTACTTCCCAAACATCATTATTTAATATATATTGTTATTCTTCGATCATGGCATCCATCCATTCTTTCTTATTTGAATATTCTTCAAAACATGTGGGTTCTTCATCAACAAAGTTGCACATCAATGCTACATAGTTGGAGTAAAGTCTTGGTCTCTTGCTTCCTTTTGGTGCACCGTATATTTTTGCTTCTCGAATTATATCACGAGACCAAGCTGGTCTTCTCTTTGTTGAAGTCATCTCATGGGGTGTCTCGATGGGTCCTTTAGTTTCTTCCATGTCATGATCTTTTGGTATAGGTCCTTCTTCGACATCTCTTGTTGGTGGTCTACTGGGTTCCGCAATTCTGGGAGCTTCTTTCTCTTCTTCATAATATTCATCCGCACGTGCCTTCCTAGATTTACTAGGGATACATATGCATCAAATGTGACATCTTTGTTGATCTCAATATGACAAAAACCTAGAATATAGATTCTATAAGCTTTTGATTAGTCACTATATCCAACAAATATTCCCTTCTTTCCTGAAGGTTCCAACTTTGATCTTTTCTCCTTGGGAACATGTAAGTAGACAAAAAGTTCAAATATCTTTAGGTGGCTGACTTCAGGCTTCTCATCGGTAAACATCTCTTCTGGAGTTTTGTTCCCAAGAGTACTGTGCATAGACTGCAGTCCTTGCTACTTCAGCATGGGTAGATATTGATCATGGATCATGGCTTTGAATACTTCCATGATAGATCTATTCTTCCTTTCTGCCAGTCCATTCGGTTGAGGATTATAGGGTGTAGTAAGCTCCCTCTTAATACCGGCTTCTTTACATAAGTACTCGAATTCATTTGAAGTGAATTATCCTCCATTATATGATCTCAAGGTCTTGGTCTTCTTTTTAGAGCGATTCTCCACAAGAGCCTTGAACTCTTTGAACTTTTCAAATACTTCATCTTTTACTTTCAAGAAATATATCCAATTCTTACAAGAGTAGTCATCAATAAAAGAGACACAATAGACATACCCACTTAAGGAAGCAACTGATATCCGTTCACACACAACTGAGTGGAAAATATACAAGATCCCTTTTGATTTACTATTACTACTTGGAAATGGATTCTTGATATTCTTTCCTTGCACACATCCTTTTCATACCCCTTCATGATTGATCTAGATTTATGGTAGACCTGTTACTACTTTGCTCACAATTGGTAATGCTTTGTATTTCACATGAGAAATTTTTCTATGGCATAGTTCACATGGACTAATGGTAATGGCTGTGAGAGTTGAATTTGTGTGCCCTTTTGATTTGTAGAGTCCTCCTTGTTCAACACCTATTACAGCTACATCATCTATTTTCCTTCCTTTTGGACACATAAGAAATTCACCATATACAAAGAAAACTCTAAATCCTTTCTTGTCTAAAGCTTATATAGAAAGAAGATTCTTCTTTAATCCTAAGTTGAAATGAAGAATATTTTAATTGAGTGCCCATACAACCAAGGGAGGCAAGTACAATGATGCTATAAAGTGGCCATGCACATTGTGGATGGTGTTGTATTTAAAATATTAGGACCATTTTCTACCTCTCTATCATTCTTAGCTAATGAAAAAACTGAGTCACTAGTATGACTCATGGGAGAAATTGGAGCCATGTAATCTTCTTTCCTAGAATGAATAGGTTGGATTTTCCAAGTAATTGAGCTTGTAGAGAAGGGAACTGCCCAAGATTATGTTGTGAATGGTTGTGAAGAGTAGTACAATGGATGAATATTTATCATCAACATTCATCATACATGTTGTCTTGTATCAAGTGGCAATATATTTTGTGTGTGTCAAATAAAGACGATGTGTGAAGATTCAATCGTGGTATCCATGTGAAGTGACTATATATTCATATATATAAGTATTGAGATAATAATACATATTGTATATTTTATAATGAATATAAGTGCTTGACTTATGAATTTGGAATTCATGTAGTTGGAATAATTTTATGATAGGAATGGTTGCGAGAAGTATGCTTCCATTTGAGGATTATTGCAGTTATATGCTAAAATGATAAGGCCCAGCAACCACCTCAAGTTAGTAAACAAAATTATTGTACCTTTTTCTTCAAGGGAATCAACAAAATTTGTAAGTTAACAATGGAGAATATATAATTACATGCATAAATAAAGAATGACGAGAGGAAATGGCCTCATTGTTGGAAGTAAAGGTTCAATGAGGGAGGCAAATGAATACCCTAGTTTTAATCTGTGGACTACCTTAGAATGAATCATGCACATGTTAGTGATGTGATTTATTAAGTGAGTGTCAAGAAAAGAGAGATGATTTATAATGATCGCATTATGTATAATGTGCAATACATTGTAAATATCCCCAGTGAAAGGCCTAACCAGTGAATGGATATGAGTCTAAGTTGTGGGTTGGGATTATGGTGTGGATGTTATGTTATAGGTACTACGATGTGAATATTACCATGGTATTTCCAAGTTATGTAAATATATGTATGCAAATTGAAGCAATAATCATAGTATCCACCAAATTGTTACTAAGGGAAACAAAGGGATACAATACCAGAAGAAGGGAAGAAATGGGGGAAATACAAGGGGAAAAATATTAAACAGCTCAGATATATTTCCTTTAGATTAAGAAACACCCTTTTACCATGATTTATTTAATGTCTTTTCAAACACCCCTTTAACCAATTTCCCCAATTACTAAGACCATGATGTCACTTAAAGGAAGATAGTCTTCATGCACAGGGAAGTACATAATGTGTAAATAATTTGTGAATCTCATTGATTACTTGACACTTATTCCATGAATCTACCATGCCATGGAAACTTTCATCTTCTTGGTTATGGAGCAACCTATATAGTTACATGGTTGCATACATGCAATTTGCACAAGAACCAGTTAAGCATAAAGTTGTTGAGAGACCATGGTAAATTGGAGATTACTATTGTTAAGAGAGAAATAGGTTGATTATTCCATGGATGGACCATAGTTGTAATTTTAATGACAAAATAAACATGTTCTTATGCCAATAATTTCCTTAGTTGAGCAATTGATCTACTAGTCCAAGATTCCCATAGAATAACCAATGGATCATATTCTTCTTTTCTACACTATAACATTAGAGAGGAAGCATTGCATCAATAACTATTATGGAAAGAATGCAAGTTCCTTGTTTTATTTTTGTTTGGGTAAGGGAAAGAAGTTATATTCTAATTGGAAAATGGGTGAGATCCTTTGAAATGTTTCATTATGGATATGTTGGTAGATGCATGGTTCTCTTTAAAATATTGGGTACTATGAATTAGGTTGAGTGAAATTAGGTACCTATATGAGTTTCTTAGACTATGTGGTATCATGGCATGTCTTCGGGATGGATTCCACAATTGAGGCCTATGATTGACAGAGAACAAATTCTCAACAACTGGTTTGTTGAAAAAAAATGAATACAAATGCGTGGTGGTATTTATTTGTAAGTGGGATATTTTTCTTTATAATATCATACTTGAATCCAAAAAATCAATTGATTATAAGTGAATTATATATTCGATTGGTTAACTTGATGAGGTTCTATGTTAACCATGCATAGTGTTAACCATGCATGTGGATTAAATCTTGTTCAATAATTCATGATATTGCTGTGTATGCATGTTGATTTTGAGTTGTATTATTGATTAAATATATATTGGTATCTAAATGAGGCAAATATTAATCACATACATGTTTTTAAATCTCAATGTGATTTCCCTAGTGTTTTCCATTATGCAATGATAAGACCACATTTGTATTGCATGGAAAATATAATATGAGGTGGTGGGATGCCAAATTGGACTCACACTCGAGAAATATTAGTTGGAATGAGGAACATATTTTGATTAGGTGCTCGACACCCAAGAGAGGTGGGTTCGACTAGACTAATTAGTGGTATCAAAGTGGAATGGGAAGTATTCATTGTTGATTTAAACACTAGATTGCTAACAATAGTGAGTTGGCATGACTCCATGATAGTGGTGTTGAATAAATTAACAAAGGATAACCATATTTTTCCATTTAGGTCCACATAAAAAGTTGTTAATATATTAAGAATGTACATGAAAGAATTTTCCAGATTGCACTAGATACCAAATGTTAATATTTATTTAAAAGTTGTCATGCCAAAACAAGAGGATCACTAAAAGAAAAACAAGCACAATAGAAAAGAGAACACAAATATTTATCCTAGGAAGTTACCCTCATGGGGGATAAAACCTATCAAAACTTCCTCGATATATAATTCAACCAAGTACAGTGTAAAACCTAATAAATAAGACTAGGTTGCTTCCTTCTCCTTAGATGGACTGTTTCTCCTCTCTCTAGCAAACTTACTTGAGTGCACACCATGTCCAAATGAGGGAGGTGCCTATCCTATTTATACTAATAAGTTGAGAGTCCTAATAACCCAACAAGACCAACTTCTCCTTATTGTCAGGGCCAAATTTCCTTGGGATACTCAAAAATACATTTTAATGATACTTTTGTGGGTACTATTGGCCCGACTTACAATGAAGGTTTTACCTCAAGACTTTACATGACCAAATACAACAATAAAATCCCTAATCGAAGGAACAACATATCCAAAAGGGGTAATAATAATAATAATACAAAATATAATATCTTATGTAGTTACATTTCTTTAACACTCCCTCTTAACAAGGAAGGTATTCTATAACACAACAATACACTTGTACAACTGACTGGTAAGTCTATACGTCATAGGAAGTTTTCACAAATACATCAACATCATCATCATCCATGGAAATTCATCATCATGGAGCATAACATCTCGACACATCATCAAATCTCATTGATTCATCATGATCATCACGAGCATCACATCTTGTCACATCATCATGAGCATCACATCTCGTTGCATCATCACAGCATCACATATCATCACATAACCATGAGCATAACATATCATCACATCATCATGAACATCACATATCATTGCATCATCATGAGCATCACATATCATCACATCATCATGAGCATTACATCTCTTCTAATCATCACGAGCATCACATCTCATCGTATCATCACGAGCATCATATTTCATCACATAATCATGAGAATCACATCTTGTCGCATCATCACATCACATCACATCACATCACATCACACAATCTTAAGCATCATCATCTTGAGGGTCACCTGCAGTGCTACACATGCAAACACAACACAACATCCGCAATTTAATGTGGAATCACTCACAACGTAAAGAATGATGGAATCTCATCATCTGCAATTGGTCATGGATTTTGAATTATATCTACAAAAAAGCAACTTGGAAACTTTTTTAGGGGAAAAACCATATTTGAATTCTCTTCTCATTGAACTATGAGTAACATAAAGTCTTTTCAGCAGTTGTTCTTTTGTGAAAAATTCTCGGCGTGAAATGAATGCAGGACCACAACGCCCACAAATGAATGCATGAACACAATGTCCGTAAACGAATGCAATACCACAACATCCACAAATGAATGCAAGACCACAATGTTTGCAAATGAATGCAGGAGAACATCGTCATCCATAGGCATGCTGATAAACTTGACTGGCCTTCTCTGCACTAGCATACCATTTCCATCTCATCATCAATTATGGTCATCGTCACTCTTTCTTTCCAGGGAGGTCCTTTCGGACTACGCTAATATTTTCTCGAAAATATTCAAAATTGACATGAGACAGAGGCTTAGTCATCACATCAACAATGTGTTACTATGTAGGAACATATTGGAGCTTCAAATTTCCCGTCTGCACCATATCCTGGATATAGTGATACTTTATCTCTATATCCTTTGAATTATCATGAAACACCGGGTTCTCTGTCAGCTTGATGCCACTATTTTTATCACATCAAATATCATTTGCATCCATCTCAGCATCAAACAATATTTCCAATAACTTGCGAAGCCATACTGCTTCACTACAGGCTCAACATGTTGCAATGTATTCAACCTCATTTGTAATGAGCACAACACTGGCCTACTTTCTACTAATCCATGAGATTACACCTGATCCCAAATTGAAACAACATCATGAAGTGCTCTTTATGTCTTCAACACTTCCTACCCAATCTGAATTAGTATAGCCACACAATCTAAACTCACAATCAACTGCATATATGAGGCCAAAATCCAATGTACCCTTTAATTACCTCATCACATGTTTTGTTGCAACTAGGTAAATATGTCTGGGATCCACCATATACTGATTCAATGTGCTTACAACAAAACATATATTTGGTCTTGTATTTGTCAAATACATCAGTGACCCAATAACCTGTATGTATAGTTTGACATCTATTCTTTATAAAGAGTCATCATTCATGAGATTCAAGTTTTTCACCATTGGAGTGTTCATTGCCTTACAATCCAACATCTCAAATATCTTTAGGATCTCAACTGCATATTTTCATTGATTTAGAAAATCTCATCTGGTAACTACCTTACTTTGAGACCTATGAAGTAATGCATCTTACCAAGGTATTTCATCTCGAATTCTACTGCAAGCTTCTTCTTACATTCACTTATGAGATTCTCCTCTCTTGTAAAAAATATATCATCTACATATATCAGTAATAACATGATCCCATCATATACAACCTTACAGTAAAGGTTGGAATCTACTTTACTTTTGGTAAGGCGCAAGCTCATCACAATTCTTATGTAACATGCTCTGGGTGCTTGCTTCAATCCATATAGTGTTTTCTTTAGTTTGTACACATGTGTTTTCTTGTCATGTGTCTCAAAACTTGGAGGTTGTTCAATATATAATTCCTCTTCTATGACATCGTTTAGAAAATATGTCTTTACATCCAATTGATGTAACTTCCATTTCATCTTGGTTGCTAAGGAAATAATTGTTATGATTGAAGTATATGTTTCTACTGGTGAAAAATTCTCTTCATAATCAATCCCTTCCTTCTGAGAGAATCCTCGTGCAACAAATATTGCTTTGAACTTTTTGAAACTTCCATCTACGGAGTGCTTTGTATTGAAAATCCATTTTGAAGAGACCACTGATTTATCTTTTGGTCTTGGAACTACTTCCCAAACATCATTATTTAAGATATATTTTTATTCTTCGATCATGGCATCCATCTATTCTTTCTTCTTTGAATATTCTTCAAAACATGTGGGTTCTTCATCAACAAAATTGCACATCGATGCTACATAGTTGGAGTAAAGTCTTGGTCTCTTGGTTCTTTCTGGTGCACCATATATTTTTGCTTCTCGGATTATATCATGAGCCCAGGATGGTATTGTCTTTGTTGAAATCATCTCATGGGGTTTCTCCATGAGTCCTTTAGGTTCTTCCATGTCATGATATTTTGGTATAGGTCCTTATTTGACATCTTTAGCTAGTGGTCTACTTGCTTCTCCAATTTTGGGAGCGTGTTTCTCTTATTCATAATCTCCATCCGCATGGGCCTTCCTGGATTTACTAAAGGTTGCATCTTCATCAAATGTGACATCTCTGCTGATCTCAATCTGATAGAAACATGGAATATAGATTATATAAGCTTTTGATTGGTCACTATATCCAAAAAATATTCCCTTCTTTCCTGAAGGGTCCAAAATTGATATTTTCTCCTTGGGAACATGTAAGTAGACATGACATCCAAATATCTTCAGGTGGATTACTTTGGGATTCTCATCGGTAAACATCTCTTCTGGAGTTTTGTTCCCAAGAGCAATGTGAACAGACTACAACCCTTACTGCTTCAACATAGGTAGATCTTAATCATGGATCATGGCTTTTACTGCTTCCATGAGAGATCTATTCTTACTTTCCACCACTCCATTATGTTGGTGATTATAGTGTGTAGTAAGCTCCCTCTTAATCCTAGATTCTTGAAGTATTTTAATTCATTTGAAGTGAATTATCCTCCATTATCTAATCTCAGGGTCTTGGTCTTATTTTCAGATAGAATCTCCACAAGAGCCTTAAACTATTTGAACTTTTCAAATACTTCATCTTTTCCTTTCAAAAAATATATCAAAGTCTTACGAGAGTAGTCATCAATAAAAGATACATAATAAACATACCCACTTAAGGAAGTAACTGACATTGGTCTACACACATCTGAGTGGACAATATCCAAGATCCCTTTTTCTTTACTATTATTGCTTGAAAATGGATTCTTGATATTCTATCCTTGAGCACATCCTTTCCATACCCCTTCACGATTGATCTGGATTTCTGGTAGACCTGTTAGTACTTTGCTCATAATTTGTAATGCTTTGTAGTTCACATCAGTAAGTATTCTATGCCATAGTTCACATGGACTGATGGTACTGGCTATGAGAGCTGAATCAGTGTGCCCTTTTAATTTGTAGAGGCTTCCTTCTTCAACACCTATTACAACGGTACCATCTATTGTCCTTCCTTTTGGCCACATAAGAGATTCACCATATACAAAGAAAAATTTGAATCCTTTCTTATCTAAAGCTGATATAGAAAGAATATTCTTCTTCAATCCTGGAACATCTAAAAATTCTTTCATCTTCATGGACTTACCAGATTTCAGCTTGTAAGAGGTTTCTCCCATTCCTTTGATGGGATATTGATAATCATCTCCAAGATACACCTTGTGTGGATATTATTTCTAAGTAAACATGAGAGAGAGTCTTTGTGACCTATCATATGTTTGGAAGCACCACTATCTATGATCCAAGTTTCACTTTCATGAGAGATTGATCCCGTGGCTGAGATTAAAACATATTCTTTAGTAGAGTCTTCATTCGATCTAGCCTTATCTTCATTTGATTCATTCTCTCTAGGCTTATCTTCATCTGATTCATTCTCTTCATCTGATTAATTCTCTTCATCTAATTCCTCATCTTCATCTATAAACTTCTTACCTCTTTTAAAGTCTTTTGATATGCTAGGAGGTGATCTTGGATCATTCCTTTTGTTTCTTCCATTCTTTGTATGAGCAACTAGAGCTTGATCTTCATTATCATTTAGCTTCTATTCTCTATTTTCTATCCTTCTTTCTTCTTGTACACACTCTTCCCATATATTGATGAACTTGGTTAGATTTTTCTAGCACATATTCCTTTGACGAAGGAATCACATTCTCTTGGAATACCATTTAAGGTGATAATCACAATCTCTACTTCTTCCACCGTGTCATCAATGGATTCTAGCTATTCTTTGATCTAAGATACTCTTGAGAAGTATGACTGCATGGTTTCTTCCTTTTGGATCTTCACACCCTTGAGTTGGTTTCTCAAGGTCATTCTTCTATTAATGTGCTTACCTTCAAATAGACTTGTTAGTGCATCGAGCATTTCCTTTGGAGTATTCTTTGAAGACACTTGGGGAATAAAATTATCCTTGATATAATAATCTATGATCCTATTGGATTTGATCATATCCTTCTTGTGATTGGCCTTTGCTTCATCTCCCTTTAGTTCCTTGACCTCAACTTTGATGTAGCTTTCTAAGTCATGTTCTTCAAGGATGAGCATGATTATGTATTTCCATGCTCTATAATTTTCTGCTCCTTCAATATTTTAATCAAGGTTGGTATTATTTTTAATATTTAGTGAATGAGAACCTCAAATGGAAATCTAGGAGATAATACTTACCAATTTGAGGACTGCTTCTGGAACCTACTTTAGGATGACCTAGGGTTTGAGAGGATAACTCTAATTTTTCAACTGTGATCAATTGCAAGGATGAGGAGAGGAAAATATGCACCTCCCCAAGGTGATCTATAATGTATCTTGCTTTTCCCAAATCTATGGATAGAAACTTGAATAATTTGATGACCTAGTTTCTCTCGAGAGTAGTGGTAGGTCAAAAATTGAAAGTCCACAGAATTGAAATATGTTTCAACAAAAATATGCACCCTCCTAGGGCAAGTTGAATGGTCCTTTTTCCTTGGTATGATCCGTGGAGGAAGGTCTCCATAATAGTGAGCACTAACTTGTTGAATTGTAGAAAAATTGCTACACAATGCTTTCTTTTTAGCTTGGCTCTAATACCATGTTAAGATATATTTAAAAGTTTTTATGCCAAAACAGGAGGATCACTGAAATAACAACAAGAACAAAAGAAAATAGAACACAAATATTTATCTCGGGAAAAACCCTAACGGGGGATAAAACCAAGCAATAATTCCTCGATATAGACTTCAACCAAGTATAGTGTAAGACCCAAGCAATAAGACTAGGATGCTTCCTTCTCCTTAGATGGATTGTTTCCCCTCTCTCTAGCAAAATTGCTTGAGTGCACACCATGTCCAAATGAGGGAGTCACCTCTCCTATTTATACTAATAAGTTGAGAGGTCTAATAACCCAACATGTTCAACTTCTCCTTCATTCCAGGGTCAAATTTCCTTGGGAGACTCAAAAATACATTTTAATAATACTTTTGTGGGTACTACTAACCCAACTTATAACTGAGGTTTTACCTCAAGACATTACATGACCAAATACAAGAATAACATCCCTAATCGAAGGAGCAATATATCTGGAAGGGATAATAATAATACGAATACAAAATAGAATATCTCCTGTATTTAAATTTCTTTAACACCAAAAGCCATTTTGGCTAACTTAAACCTTGAATTCTATTTGAAATTTTTGAAAGGATTATTCAATGAATTTGGTGCAAATTAAATATGAATTTATTACAACATACCATCCATTGTCACATACCCCAATTTTGTAAAATTATGTAAATTTTTTTATTATATTTCTGAGACATTATGTTAAACTTAATCCTAAGTAGGGATTGATGACTCAGCAGAGTCAATAGTAATGGAGTGTAATTCAGAATATTTTATTATTAATAAATAAATTATGGAGACAACAGCATGGGAGAGCTGTTAAAAGAGGTTACTGGTCAAACTGGTGGATGGAACTAGGTGGAAAGGTAAAAGACAAGTGGCAGCATCCTCAAACATTTCCTAAGTTGCAGGTGGCAACTTCCCTATATTTGGGGTCATGATTCCCCAAGAAAGTGGAATCAGAGCAGGTGGCTCATTAAATGACAGTTAACCCAAAAAAGACCTAGGCAATATTTTAAAAGTACTCAATGAAGAGAGCTGAGGCTGCTCAGTTATTTTTCCAGAAAGAATTCATTCAGGTGAATGTTATTCAGGAAATCCATTGAGGAAGAGGGAAATACAGTAAGGAAGTGGTTTTAGGAGGATTGCTGCAGTAACTTGATTTTTAATTACAGCTATTGGGCTGAAGAGAACTGACTGATAGTTCTGAGTTAATACTGAGTTTGAGGACTGGTATTTGACGTTGCTACACCTAGTTCCAGCCAGGGAGACTAGAACGAGCTCGGGGGTCCTGAGAAGTCGCTGTCTGAGCGCTCTCCAGGAGTTGGTAGGGAGGAACGGCCTCCCATTGCTGTTGTTGTCCACAGCTTAAACAGGTTCTGTCATTTATCTCTTTATGTTTTACTGGGTATGAATGGATGCATGCTATGTTTATTTTATATGTCTGAAGAGTTAGTTAATTTTAGTAAAGTTAGTATTTCAGAATATCAGTAGTTAAATCTGTTAATAGTTACTGTGTTTTTCCTCCCCTGGTATCACCAGATCGTACTCCAGCACAGTATCTCGGTATTGTGAAGTAGAATCCTTCTGAACCGATTTACCTATTTAAATACTTTCATTAACTACAAGCATTTCACAAATTTTCCTAAGTTATTTTGCTTACAGTTTTTAAAACTACTTCCTGATACTGTATCCTTGTTTCCAGTAAATGCTAGCTGTAATAAAGAAAAGATAGACTAAGTAATGCTGTTGTTAAAGCTTATAACTGTTATCTTCTAGTTTGCAAGAATCTAACCTTCTAATGTGGAAAGAGACAATACGGACAGTAGGATGTAATTACCTATTGGTTTGATTTTACAGTTAAAACCTAGTAGTGTTAGTCTGCATGTAGGTTAAGAATGCAGTCAGATAATTACTGAATCTTCTTATATTTACAGCTAAAGCTTAAACAGATTTTAAAACTGTTATTATATTTTCTTATATGATTAAGGAAGGTGACTATATACACAAGATTTTTTTATATATATAAACTTAAAACCAAGATTAAGTATTATATGAATATTATGAGATTATACACAGGCTTTATAATTAAATAAATAAACCATACACTGGATAATAACAATATTAGTAATCATAAAATATTAGAAGTAACATCATTGTTGCATTACTAATAATGTATTTATATTACTTACAGTATAAAAGTAAAACTTAAGTAATAATTTATTATTGCAAGTATAAACATAGTTCATTTATACCTTATGAATAAACAAATAAGGATTTATGTACAAAATATTTATACTCTGTGTATTACAATTTAATAAACAATACAAAAATAACAATAGTAAAATATAACAAGAATATAACAGGTTTTCCTAATTTGAAAGGTATGCACATTTCTTTCATAGCTTCTAATAAATAGAAGTCAAGTTGTAAAGACAATTCAGAAACAATAACAACAAATTTATTTAATAATAAGCTGGAGAGTACTTGTCTCCCAAATTCTTTATATAATAAAATAAATTACAGTATTTATATTCTGTCTAAGAACAATATAAGAGAATGGTATTCTCAGCTAGGATAGTTGTATAAGGGCATAAACCCTATATATATAATTTAAGAAGTTTTATATATAACAAATAAATCAAGATATATAACCCTCACAGCAATTAAATAAAAAGAATTTACTAACAGATAAATAACCTAGTTATAACAGAACAGCGATTAGCTCGATCATCGAGCTTGACCATCAAGGTTAATATCTCTTAATTAATTCTTAAATATTAATAGAGTAATTATTTTAATGATAAGATTAAGAAACTAAACTTAATCTCGACTGAGAAATTAGGGTTGAACCCTATAAGTCCAGTCTTTACAAGTAAAAGAAAATATTAAGAGTTAAAATGATATTTTCACCTATGGCCGCATAATCAAACCACAGGATAAGCTGTTATAAACCCTTATTCAATTATTTTCCTGTGCATTGATTAGATTTAAAAACTGTAAATGGTAAAATAAACTAGAAACGACAGTAAAATAATAAAACATTTATATATTATCAAATATCGGGTGAAAACCCTAAATACACAAAGGGTACAGTAAAGAAAGCAAATAGTCTAGGTTGTCACCTCTTTTGCAGACATGATACAACCCTGCCTCTCCTCATAATTACAACATTAAAAAAAAATACAGAAGGAATCTATCACATTACACGACAGCCAAGCTGTAACGTCCAGGCTTACCGCTGAGGGTAAACCTGTTAAACTAATTTTAATCTACAGCTAGAAAAGTCAGAATGGAGCCAAAGCAACCACCGAGTCGCATCATCCATATCCATTCACAAAACAACCCTAATAAAACCAGCAAGGAGGAACGCCTTGGTTGAGACCAGGCTTACCGGGGAGAAGCCTTTAACTGAAACCTCACGTTTCCTTCCTTAAAAAGAAGACCTAACCTGCAATACAAAGGGATAGTGTATTAAAAACCCTTATCAGTTATTGTTTAAACTAATTCTGGAACTGGAAAGACAAAAGAATAACCTGTAACTCACCGGCGCATTTGAAGGAAGTGTATCCACAGTAAACAGCCTGATAACTACGAACCGAGGAGGTGTAAACCCTTCCGTGGTCACCGAGAAGAATGAGCTGGCAAAGGCAAAGGATATTTTCCACAATGTAAGCACTAATAGTGCCAAATCGAAGGATACACTCACATTGCAGCAGAGTTGATAATGGCGCCGAAAGGAAAAACCCTAGGTTTTTCGACAACCATATGGCCGCCAACAACAAACTAATAACTCTCACATAGTGCAGAAGACGAGCACGAAAAACTGGAGCAGCATGCAAGCTGCTATCAAATAGTGCAACGGCGAAACTTGGACTAGGAGGGTTCACAGAGTGACCAAGCTCGAAGGCGAGGGAGAAATGGCAATTTAGGGTTAAGTCAACGAATTTATAACACCAATGCATGGCTCTGGCGTGACCGCGTCGCACTTTTGATATATTGTATGCAAGTGGGTCAAACTCTAATGTTCCAAGACGAGTTGCCATCGTTTGTTTTTCCAAACAAATCATTGCGTTGATATCCCTCATGGTCGTTATACCATAGTTCCACCTGCCATGCTTTTCATTGCCACGACGATTAGAACAATGCTTTAAAACCTTGCATAATTAATATCAAAACTTTGCCTTTTAAATATTAAAACCATGCTTTATAAATATCATTCAAGGTTAAGTATTGAGGTATTTTGGGCATCGAAGGTTTAATGTTTATTATAAAAATTTATAAGGTATGAGCATAATGTTAAATTGCAAGTGGTTCATAAAATTACCACTTCATTACTTTTACTCTAGTCTTAAATAAAAACAAAAGATTTATCATTTCTTTTAATTTATAAGATAATGGAGTGATGTTAGATGTAGTAGTTTACAATTCTACTACTATAATGCTGCCAATTACTATAGCTTTGCATAGATGGTAAAATACTTATCATTCCTTCTTTATGTGACTTTAACTTGTAGAGTTCAAACTATATAACCTACAATTCTGGAGTAAAGTTACCCTAGACCATTTTACTGGTTATTACCATTATAATAATAATCTCTTAATAGTCTTAAATTCCTTGAGATAATTAGTATACTTTTGTTATCTTTCATGCTCAAAGATTTACAAGGTTGGGTAAATGATTGTAAGACTAGCAGTTTATATAAACTACTATCGCCATTCTTGTGATAATGTAGTTCTGGAAAACTCATAATAAGTTTTAAATTGGGATAAATCTAGGACTAATTCTAAAGGTGCTTATGGTTTTTATTCAATTGTTGTTCATGGAAATAGAGGTAATTTTACTTTTAATGCAAATTCTTAGAATGTTAATAGAAGACGTATACCAAACAGTAAACTTGGATTTTACGAATCAAAACATATTCTAAATTTAAACTTGGCATGATGCAGTAACAACAGATAAATAGAAGTAGGCCTGAATATGGTAATCCAATTATATTTACTGCACTAGATAAGAATATCATTTACTTCTAAGTTTGCATTCAGTAAACTCATCAATGATCCAGTACCCCATAGAAGATCTTAAGAAGATTATAGGAAAAAGCTTTACCTGTAAAAGTCCGATAAACCTGGCTAGCATGCATATACTTTTACTGAATGATTTTGATACAGTAAATTGTTATCTAATACTTTAAAGATTCGTTAGCAGCGACTCGAACTTTACCTGTATATCTGTAAGAGCAAGTAATGTGCTGCATTAGCTCTAAAGCTAAGTAAGCCCAGTCTGTCATGGCAATTTCCTCCCCTTGTGGTTGCAAACAGAAAACAATCAGTAATTGACAAGAAACTCACCTTTAAAGTTAAGTATAATAAAGATCATTCAGTTGCATTTCTGATAACATAAACTAATCAAATAGTTAATGATAGCATTTAAAAAGATTATTTTTCTATTTTAAAAATTTTAAATTTTTCGGAATTTTTGGGGTTTGACAATCCATAGTCTAATAGATATATAAAAGGGGTAAAACATGTCATTGAAGACCTGTCACATATGTATGCTATGGATAAACCATCCAAGTGGGAAAAGTATCAGTGTTTGGAAGAGTTTTCTACAACAACCATCACCATGCATCTTTGAAACTGAGTCCATTCAAAGATTTATATGGTATAAAATTCAATGCAAAAGTAAGTTGGGACAAGCTAGTAGATTGAGTTATACTTTTTCCATAATTGCTCAAGGAAATTGAGAAGCAATTAATCAGATTTAAGCATATTTTGAAAGAAACCTAGGATAAGCACAAAAATTATAAATATAAAAGTAGAGTGCACACAAAATTTAGTGTTAGGGCTCATGTATATCTCATATTGTTATAAAAATTGTTATACAAATATTTCACCTAGATATTATGGGCTTTTTGAAGTCCTAAATATAACATAACTAGTTGTGTCTAGTCTTGCATTGCTTGCTAATATAAAAGCACACAATGTGTTTCAAGTATCCTTACTAAAAAAATGTGTACATGATCCTTACCATGTAATTGACATGGCTCTAACTAGAAGGAGAGTTTCAAACAAAACCATTATGCATATTAGATAGGAAAATAACATTGCTCTAGAACATATACATCATCTGGATAAAGGTTCAATGGAAGCACTATGGTCCAAATGAGGCCACATAAGATATGGAGGATGACATGATGGAGGCACACCCATATTTGTTTTAATTGTGATATCACATCTGTTAGAATAATCAACCCATAGTTAGCTACCTTAGACATTAATTAATCCAATTTTTGTCTTATTTGCCTAGTTTCCATATTCCACCTTATGCAAGTTGTCCTCCACACATCCATAGTGGTCAAACTTGCTAAATTTGAGTCATGGAGCACTTGGGAAACCTCTTGGAATCAAATATGATTTATTCCTAGCCTCCCTAGCGCATGTCTACTTTTTCTACTTTATTGCCTGCTTTTTCTGAGTTTTAAGGCAATTGGGAAAGTTTGACTAGGTGAAGTTAACTATTTTTTGTCCTCATCATCCTCCACCCTTTTCTCCTAAGAAAATCATGTATGAGTTGTACTTCCACCACCTATTAGCTTGCCTAATTGATTTTTCCAATTCGTGAGCTCCTAGACAGTTTTGGAAACTGCTTTATGCACCTATGGGGGATTTGCTTAGATTTAGTAAACCTGCTTTTGACCAATTTTGAATGGCATCTTCATACATTCGAATCTCTCATGTAATTATTTATTGTGGCAGCCTATGACTTCACAGGGTTGGCTATTGTACACTTATTCAATACAGATTAGTGTTCAGCTCCATATTCAGTCTCCTTTGTGAGTAATTTGCATGTGTAATTGGCAATTTTTGTGAGTGTAATTGTTCTAACACCTGGGTTCAATTTCCACATGGTATCAGAGCCTTTGTTAGATCAATTTCTCTCCTTCCAATTTGTTATTGCAGGTTTGACATCATTGATTGGGAGCATTCTGCTGACTGAAGGGACAATTTCTGAGCTATGGATCAATCTCAGAAGATCATCTTTACTCCATTTAACTTATTTGAATGGAAAGTAGAGATGGAGATATTGTTGAGAGTGAAAGGCCTCTACAAAGTGACTATGGCAATAGAAGCAGAGCCCAATGCAGCTGCAGAGAAAATTAAATGGCACAACAGGAGGGATGAGGCCTATGGTCTCCTGTGTTTGAGCATATCCAGAGACCTCCTTTTCCATCTTGATGGATTAAGATCACCAAATGAAGTATGGGAGAAGCTTACTAAGATTTTTGGTAAGACAGATGAGATGAGGGGACATCAAATTGAAAATGAATTGATCTCCCTGAGTCCCAATAGCTTTGAATCCCTGCAACTCTATTTTTCCAAGTTCAAAGCCCTTGTTTTGCAGCTAAAACAATGTGGGATTGAAAACAAAGATGAGAAAATGGTTTTGGCCATACTCTCGAAGCTTGGCCCTGACTATTCAGTGTTTGTATCGACCTTCTATGCCACAAAGTTGACAGCTCGAGCTTGGAAAATGCCTAGCCTTGTAGATTTCATGGAATCTCTCACATAAGAACAAGATAAATTGGTGATGATGGACACCATCAAACCTTCCAAAGACTAATCTATAGTTGTTGGAGATTTGAGGGTGGATTCAAAAGGCAAGAAGAAAGCTAAGAAGCCACCTGAGCAAAAGAGAGAAAAGAACAAGTCTCCAGAGGAGCCTCAAGGTTCCAAGAAGAACACCCAAAAGAAGAAGAACAAAGGAGAAATGAGCAAGTACGCATACTGCAGTAAGGGAAATCATCCTGAAAGCTCCTGCATGAAGAAGCAAATTGACATGATGACCCAACTGCTGGAGAAGAATGGTATCTCCCTTCCAGACAGTTCAAAGAAGAGGGAAGGAGGATCAAATTCAGAAGACAGAGAGAGAGTTCATGCATTGGTTGCTGGCACATCAAGCTCACCTAGTTCCATCATTGATTCTGGAGCTTCAATACATATGGTTTCGACCAAGGAGGCATTCACCTCATTTGACATGTCGAAAGGTCCACCAATAGTACTGGGAGATGACTCTCTCACTGAAAGTTTGGGAAAAGGGAGGCTTGATCTTGACCATGGTAAGTTCAACAATGTGTTGTATGTTCCAGGTCTTGCCTCTAACCTCTTATCAGTGTATGTTGGAGCAGGGTCCCGTAGCTACAGAAGAAGCTGCTAGTTTAGCGGAGAGATAAGTTTTGGTGGAAAGAAAATAAGACAAAGCTACGACGTTGTAGCACGTTTCCAGCTGCAGAGTAGAGCCGGAAACCATGACTTTTGAGATAGAGAAGTCAAGAAAGGCAACGGTACTTGAGCGGCCGAGAAGAGAGAGCTCACCCACTGCATTGAAGGCAGTGGCGGAAGACAGGAGGGCTCAACGACCCTCATAAAGGAGAAGGAGCAACGAGGCTGAATCATTGAAGACGAAGGACAGAAAAGCGAAGCGGTGCACAGTACCCATGATCAGTGCCGAGAAGCATGGAAGACTGCAGAGAGCTGTGGTGTGACGAAAAGTGGCTACCTCAAGTACAGAGATGGCCGACTGTCACTAGTTAGGGTTTGGGTTACTGTTGGGATAGGCCCACAGTGTTGTAATGGCAAGACCTTCGGGCTGCCTATAAAGGGATATATTTTGTATTGTAAAAGGTTGGCGTGTTGGCATTTTGGGCGTTTAGGCCATCCAGCTAGTCAGATAACATATAGTAGCCATTGAGTCTGTTAGCTCACAGTTATCTTGTATTGTAATAGAGTTGAGCTCTGGTTCTGTTATTAGCGGTAGAAATATTACTGTAACCAGTAGCTGGCTTATAGAGCATGCATGTAACAATCCACAGGGATTGAAAGAGAGGGAAGAGTATATTGTAGGAGAGCAATATAGAGAAGAAAGAGATCTAAGAGAGAAGATCTTGAGCTGCATATGCGGTGCAACAGAATTGTGTTTTACCTTCCCCTGAGCTATAATAAAAACACAGTTCTGTGGACGTAACTTCCATCCTGGAGGTGAACCACGTTAAAATCAAGTGTTATGTGATTGGTTTATGTGTTATGTTTACTTATGCATTTCTCAGTCATTTCATGGACTTTGTTTACAGTTTAATGAATGAAGGTGTTAGTTAGTTCACGGTAGTGTAGAAGGATAAATATAAGTTGAAGTCTTTGGCATGTTGTATGTGGTTCATTTATGCTTTGCGTGAAACAGTCACTAGTCGTAGTATTGAACAGCCTTGCATGTTAAGTCTTGCACATCGACATGAGCAACGCTAAGTGCGCTAAGCCGTAGAGGTAGGATATCATAGAGAGGTGATACCGCATCGACAGAGGAGCTGCGGTGCGTGATACCGCAGGTTGAGGGCTTAGCGTTGGGCAGGAGCTGCGTGTTGCATGGTGCACTGCGACGCGGTAAGGTTGGAGATATCGCGAATCAGGGAAAGTGCGCGACATAGAAAGGGACCGCACGACGAGGTATAAGGGATATCTCGTGGCTAGAAGAGCTGCGAGACGAGAAGATCGTGTGACATGAGCAGAAGATCGCGCGACGCACAGAGAAAGAGGCCTCGCAGCTAGGGGAGCTGCGACCCGCAAGTAGGATCGCCACAGAACTTGGTCCAAGACACTTGAGTCCTTGGCCAACCCATTAGAGTCACTTCGGGTGAGACTTCAGGCCATTTTGCGGTCTGTCGCCGAAAGGGCCAATGAGCTAGGGGTGTTGTTGGTTGATTATAGTAAACCCGGGTCTGCCCAAAGCAGCCAACAGTGTATCAGATGACCCACATAGGGTCTCCAAGGAAGGTCATATTCTCCCTTGATGAATTTGAGATCACAGAGATCTCAAGTGGTAAATTCATTGAAAAAGGAGTTGCAAATCACACTTCGAAGGTATACATGTTCTCACACTTCCTACCCTACTCAAACCCCTCTGCTCTTCTGATTCATGCTAATGAGGCAAGCAAGATTTGGCATGAAATATTTGGCCACCTAAATTACAAGTATCTTTCTGATCTTAGTGAAAAATAAATGGTCATAGGGTTACCAAAGATTAAGTTTTCCAAAGGAGTCTGTCAAGGTTGCATCTTAGGAAAACACCCAGAGCATAAATTTGAGAAAGCTAGTCATGAGAGAACCTCTGTACCTCTTGAGTTGATCCACAATGATGTTGCTGGCCCATTTCCTCATATGTCAATGAGTCAAGTCAAATATGCATTGACATTCATAGATGACTTTTCCAGGTATTGCTGGGTTTACTTCCTGAAACACAAGTCTGGAGTTTTTGGCCTCTTCAAAGTCTTTAAGGCTTTGGTTGAAAACTAGTATGGGAGGAAACTCAAGGTCCTCATATTTGACAATGGTGGTGAGTATGTCAAGTCTGAGTTCATTCAATATTGTGTAGATGTAGGTATTCAGATGCATTATTCTATCCCTTACACACCACAACAAAATGGTGTTGCTGAGAGGAAGAACAGATCACTGAAAGAGATGGCAACATGCATGATGGAGGCTAAGACTTTGCCACCAAAGTTTTGGGCCGAAGATATAAAATATGCAGCCTATATCCAGAATAGGGTGCCTCATAAATAGCTTGATGGTATGACTCCTTTCGAAGCATGGAGTGGGCATAAGCCAGATGTGACCCATTTCAGGATTTTTGGTTCACAGGCTTGGGCTAGAATTCCAACAGAAAAGAGAAAGGATTTGCAACCCCAAATCCAAGAGTGTCTATTTGTTGGGTACTTTGAAGATTCAAAAGGGTACAAGCTGATCAATTTGAGCATAAACAGAGCCTTCATTGAAAGGTGTGTTCAGTTTCAAGAAGAGCCCCTAGCAGCAGTGGAAGTTGGAGAATCCTCTTCACCACCAGAACCTTTGAATGTAAGTGAAGAGATAGTTGAAATTGCTGATTATGATATGTCTGATAATGATGATTTAATTGCATATCCTAACAGTCCTACAAGATCAAAATGGGCAGCAAAGACCATTCATGCAGCTGGAGAACTAGCTGGAAATCCTAATGATCCTAGGAGGACTAGATCTCAGTTTGAGAGTGCTCTGTGCATGAAAGATCCTATGTTTGCAGAGAAATGCTATCTGATGGTTGAATCAGACCCACAGACATATGAAGATGCAGTAAATGATCCAAGATGGCAATCAGCCATGAAAGAAGAGTTCAACTCACTCCAGAAGAACAACACTTGGGAGCTGGTTGATCTTCCCCCAGGGAGGAAGCTAGTTCAGTGTAAGTGGGTTTACAAAACCAAATTTGCTGCTGATGGTTCACCTATGAAATACAAGGATAGATTGGTAGCCAAGGGCTACTCATAGGTACATGGCATAGACTACAATGAGACCTTTGCACCAGTGGCAAAGATAGACTCCATCAGGCTAGCCTTAGCCATTGCAGCTTCAAAGCAGTGGGAGGTACACCACATGGATGTGAAGTGTTCTTTCCTGAATGGAGATATCATTGAAGAGATTTACATGCAGCAGCCTCAAGGATTTGCTACTAATCCATCTCTTGTGTGCAGGCTAATGAAGTCATTGTATGGGCTTAAGCAAGCCCCTAGGGCTTGGTATGCCAAGATGGATAGCTTTCTGCTATCACTAAATTTTGTTCGATGCAAGTCAGATCCAAATGTCTATTTGAAGCTGATTCATGGTTCATTAATGATAATTGTTTTGTATGTTGATGACCTTCTCATTATAGGAAGCTCAAAGGATGAAATAGCCTCCTTGAAGGATGCAATGAACCATGCCTTCTCAATGACTGATTTGGGCTTATTGAGCCAATTCTTGGGGCTCGAGATTTCTCAAACCAAAGAAGGAACCAAAGTACATCAGTCCAAGTATGCCTTGGATTTGCTGAAAAAATTCAATATGAAGGATTGCAAGCCAATCAAGACTCCTTTCCTTTCAGGAGTTACGCTTGAAGAAGTTGATTCTTCACCTATGGTAAACAATACACTATATAGGAAATTGATTGGATGTTTGCTGTATCTTACACATACTCGACCTGATCTTTCTTATGCAGTAGGTGTGGCTTCAAGATACATGGATCAGCCTCATGAGATCCATTGGAGAGCAGCCAAAATGATCCTTAACTCTGTTCAGGGAACAAGGACTCATGGGATCTTCTACAAAGCTAAATCTGATCTTGATTTGATTGGGTTTACTGACAGTGATTGGGCAGGTGACAGCACAGATCGAAAGTCAAAATTAGGATATGTATTCATGCTTGCTGAAGGGCTAATCAGCTGGTCAAGCAAAAAACAGAGTGCCATTGCACTCTCATCTACAGAAGCAGAGTACAGAGGAGTTGTAAATGCAGCAACTCAATGTTTATGGTATCAAGGTTTGTTTGGTGAGTGTGGCTTCGAATCATAATACTCAACTACTATCTATTGTGATAATTAGAGTACCATTCGAATATGCAATGATCCAGTTCAGAAACAGAGAACCAAACACATTGAGATCCATATGCACTACATCAGATAGCTTGTGCATGATGGCACCATTCACCTACTCTTCTGTTCATCTTCAGAACAAGTAGTAGATATCTTCACCAAAGTTTTTTGTGAGAAGACATTCAGCAATCTCAAATCATTGCTGGGGATTGCTGATCATGCTGTGAAGCATGAGTGATGACAAGATTTCCAAATTTTGTTTTACTGTCCATGTTTAAGGGAGGATTTTTCCCACTGGGTTTTTGCCTCTTTCCTTGGTTAAATGGACATGCAGTATGTAAAGGGTGACTAAGCCTTGTTGCTAGGCCCTATAATTTTCTAATATTTTACTCATAAGTTAGGCTTAAGGGGGGGTGTTAGAATAATCAACCCATAGTTAGCTACCTTAGACATTAATTAATCCAATTTTTGTCTTATTTTCCTAGTTTCCATATTCCACCTTATGCAAGTTGTCTTCCACACATCCATAGTGGTAAAACTTGCTAAATTTGAGTCATGGAGCACTTGGGAAACCTCTTGGAATCAAATCTGCTTTATTCTTGGCCTCCCTAGTGCATGTATGCTTTTTCTGCTTTATTGCTTGCTTTTTCTGAGTTTTAAGGCAATTGGGAAAGTTTGACTAGGTGAAGTTAACTTATTTTTTGTCCTCATCATCCTCCACCCTTTTCTCCTAAGAAAAGCATGTATGAGTTGTCCTTCCACCACCTATTAGCTTGCCTAATTGATTTTTCCAATTCGTGAGCTCCTAGACAGTTTTGGAAATTGCTTTATGCACCTATGGGGGATTTGC
Organism: Pseudotsuga menziesii; assembly: GCA_001517045.1. Taxonomy (NCBI): domain Eukaryota; kingdom Viridiplantae; phylum Streptophyta; class Pinopsida; order Pinales; family Pinaceae; genus Pseudotsuga; species Pseudotsuga menziesii. Next base: position 394,072 of record LPNX011014819.1, read on the forward strand.
TTAGATTTAGTAAGCCTGCTTTTGACCAATTTTGAATGGCATCTTCATGCATTCAAATCTATCATGTAATTATTTATTGTGGCAGCCTATGAATTCACAGGGTTGGCTATTTTACACTTATTCAATACAGATTAGTGTTCAGCTCCATATTCAGTCTCCTTTGTGAGTAATTTGCATGTGTAATTGGAAATTGTTGTGAGTGTAATTGTTCTAACACCTGGGTTCAA
>LPNX011014819.1:394509-420860 GCA_001517045.1 Pseudotsuga menziesii
AAAAATTATTGTGGTGTATTTTGGTTTTGTAAATAAGTACATGAATAGAATGTTAAAAATCACCAATAGGTTACAAATAAGCACAAGGGTGCTATGAGCCCCAATTAGGGGAATAATAGTTGTGCGTTAAGGAGATAACAATATTTTCAAGTTTGTCTTGACTTGCCCAAGTGATGAGATGCATGGTCTTGTTTGATAGCCACATGGTATCATGAAACTTGGAGTATATCGTATGCAATATTCCTCATCGAATCTGTTCTTATCCATTCATTATGATCCTTATTTATTACCATCCATACACTAGAGCATGTATTCATTTACTTGATAAGTACAAAAAAAACAATTGAAAAAATTACATGGCTATTAATGAGCAAAAAAACATGAGAAGATAGTACAATCCTTATTCTTGTGCTAGATTTTTCCATATCCAAACCAAGGTTACCATTCCAAGATTTTCATAAGAAAACAACAATAAGATTCTCTTACTTTCATTGGAACATTGGAGAGAAAGGATTTCTCAAGGGTCTATGTAGCAGAGAAGGTTAGATTCCTTTCCTAGTGTTGTGTTGGTGGAGAGGGAAGAGTTGCCAATGTTTCAGGTTCATTGTGAGGTTTGGAACACTTTCCATTGCAAATAACTGAGGTAGGTTTATAGTTTTGATAGATTATGAGAATTATGGGATAGGTTGTGTGTGTGAAGTTAGAACCAAAATCTAGATCTTTATCCTTATGGTATCATAACCTTGACTTAGGGGTGGAATCTACAACAAATGCATATGGTTAGGCAAAAAATCACTCGTTTGTACAAAGATGATGGTTACTTTTATGAAAAACTAAAAGTATTTATACTTGCCACATGTTTTAATTCTTGTTATGCAAATAAATGGTAGTAAGTTGTCTACAATGTAAATTGCACATAAATTCCGTTGTAAGCATAATTAGTCTCTAGGAAGAAAATATGTGTGTTCATTTGGTAAATGCTTGGAATGTGAATGGATAAATAAATGGAATGCATGAGAATGTTTATATTTGTTATATTTCCATCTATTAATTCAGTAATGCATATTATTGCAAGGAATCTATTATTTCATGAGCATATGGTTGAATTCTATGTAATTTTTTGAATTTGGGCATGATTAGTTATATGTCAATATAGAAATGATGATCTGGTTATATGCAATTCTCAATTTTATGTTTTAAAGTTATTTTGCATTCATTCTACCTTAGTATTCAATATTAAGATTGTGCATTGCCTTTGGACAACTTTGAGTGCATTATTGGCATGACCATTATATCAATTGAATTTTTGTTTTCGAAATGGGTTCCCTAGCAACCAATGGAGGTGGTTTTAGGAAAGCTACAACCATAATCTTTTGTAGTTTCTCTAAACATAAATAAATATTGAGAATCAGTGCCATGCAAAATGAATTAATTATTTGCAACAATTTATATTGCGATAAAGTACCAAAATATAAGCTAAAACAAAGGGATGGATTTCATATTGTTACATCAGTAGTGACCAAATTGATAATATTTGTGTAGTTATAATAGTTTTGGTTCAATAATTTCAAGGAATATTACATCTAGTGTCCATTCATAAACTTTATGTGCATATATGCAATCTTACTTTACTCTATGATGATCCCACTAGATAAACATTTATGTTACTACTTGCTTAAGGATAATATTATGTATAAATTGAGAATTATTGTGTTCCTTAATGGGATCATGAATCGTAGTTATTGCATGAAGCACACTATTTAAGGATTTCATGACATTTTGGAGTGGATAGTAACACCACAAATTCACAAAGGTATTTTTATGGACATAGATGGCGTAGATGGTAGAAAAGGCTATAAAAAGCTATTCCCTCTTTAGCATCTCAAATCCAATGAATTAAAATCTAGGAGAGTATAGTCCACTTTCATTCCCAAGCATACCATGAGAGTCACTTTTAATGGATTCGTTTGGAGGACTACTAACAACTAGTAGGGAAAATGACTATCTAATAGTAGTCATGGATCCTTCCAAAAAGTTGCTTATGATGATACCTTGTATGAAGACACTTTCAACGTAGTAAGCCATGCATTTGTTAATTCAATTACAATAATAATATTTCCATTTGAGATATTAGAGAAGTCATAGAGATTGAATGTGTCGTGGGATCAAGTACCATAAATACTAAGCTAAGCCTAATATATGACTACAAACCACTTGAGATTAAGAAAACCTAAAAGTGATAATTTCAACCCCAAAATAGGAATCCATTTACTTCCATTTACATCGAGACCAAGTCTTAAGGTTTTACAATACTAAGTCTTGCTTTGAAGAGTTTTGGATAGTGTAAATGAAATTAAAACAATGGCAAACTGCAAGCAAATTGATATTGCAATATGATGCTTTACATGTTGGTTGGTGACCATATTATAAATTATTGGTTGTTTCAAGGTACTACAACGTAAGTTGTGGGTTGGTTGTACACTACAAGCCCAATTTGTAGTATCCTTCAAAAGATGACAATAGTTAGTCTGTGTGTCCTAATAAGTCTATAATGACACTATGGGGTGGTTCATAATTTGCAAGTTCTAAGTATCCTAGAACTTAAAGAAGCCACTGTTATAAATTGGACAATCTTAAGAGAGATTCCTACTAAAAATGTAAAACATGGCAAGTTTGTCAGTAGTCATAAGGAGTCTACAAGCATAACATAGGGGTGAATTGCAAGTCATTAGTTATAGGTAGATAATGAAATCTTAGAAAATCCACCACTCAAGATGGTGTGATTCTAATAACCCACAACACTAAGAATGTGATCAACATGGAAGGTGAACCATGACAACATCCACTAGAGATTTTAGATAGGATAATCATTGTTAATCGTAGTATGGGAATTAATTTTAGGAAGCCTTGACCAAGAAACAACTTCTAATCAAAATAATATCTCAAGAAAATAAGTCTTCATTTGCAAGCTTTAAATCAAATTTTCTTCTCCATTAGGCATCTTCTTCTTTTCCATTTCATACTTTTTTTTTCCAATATTTTCTTTACCCACTCCATGGTTGGTATTTTTTGTTGCACTTTTTATCTTTACTGCTATGATCTCATTTTCTTCTTTTTCCCATTCCATTATTGGTATTTTTTGGAGTTATCTTCTTTGTTGATTCTATTATTACTAACTTTAAGAATCATATTCTTTGTCAATTTCATTGTGTATATATATATATTGTAAGCAAGAGTAGAAATTCATATTAACATAGAAAAAGTGTACAGAGCATCAAAATATTTCTATGGGGGCCTTAAACTATGAGGCCACCCGCCCATTCTGTCAAAAAACTAGAGTTGGGTTGTTGTGAGAGATAAAAAAGCTTGCTCTTCCTAGTGCTATACACTATGACTCACATATTACATATTAGAAAATGGATGCAGACAAACATGAAAATTAAACATTTTTAAAGCAAAGAGAACAAAAAAAACTGTGAGTCGCAGAGGGAACCAGAGATGGCAATGGAGCGCTAGGGTGTAGCATCTTCCACAAAGAAGTCTAGCGTCTCTTCCAGGATCGGGTAAGGTCCATAGTTGTCCTCACTATTCAGTTGGTCAGTGGGTTGCACCTCCTGTAGCGGATGAGCAACAATGGCATTGTTTGGAGCCTCGTGGTTGTGTTTTACAGGCATTGTGAATATGATGTTCTTCATGTGCTCTTGCACCAGAACATTGGAATTTCTAGTGGCTACAGTGGTCTCACCTCTTGTCCCATGTTGGTCCTTGTCGCCACTACCTTCCTTGTTGCCTTCATTGTGAAAAACAAAATAGTTCCTACAATTGAAATTCGCCTCCAGGGTGCTCAGTTGCGCATCGGTCTAGTTAAGGTAGGTGCGCATGCTCTGCGCCATGTCCCTGGCACCATTCCATTTGGTCGTCTTGTCCTCCATGAACATGGCCATCATATTTTTAATCATCCAATAGTGATTTATTTTTCCACCGTTTCTGCCGGAGGCTAAATGCTCAGAAACCACCTTAGATTCCCAATTGTCAATCATGCATCTAAGAGGCATGGATACCTGCGTTGCATACCCGTCAGTATCTCCGAGGTTTGCCTTATGACCACCTCCATGACCTGTACTTCCTCTACGTGGAGTACCTCGTTTCCTAGGCATATTCTCCTTCAACTTTGCTAGTAAACTCGCAGAGGAATAAACACTAAGAAGGAGCAAGAAGACAAGCAGGCCAAGAGAATGGAGGTTAGTAGGCCCCATGGTTTGAAATACCGTCTGCATAGAGCACTGAGCTAGCACGTGCAGGACTTAACTCGTCTACATTACGACCAAGGTCGGACTGGACATTCCAACTGCCTTCAGGGTTGGCAAGCAACTCGCCACCCTGGTCATTTAATTCACATGCATCACCGACTGCTTTGTTTCCCGCGCTGGAGCCATGTATCCTGAGCGCCAAATGGCCCATGTGAAGACATTGAGTGTCACCCACATCCGAGGCATTGTTGATATATTTTTACTAATATAACCTAATTAGTTTAATTTAATATAATAATTATATATAAAATATAAAAATGATTTTTTACAAAAATAATAAATTAATACAAAATTAATACAAAATATAAATTTCAATTTTTTAAAAGTTATTATAACTTCTATTAAACTTTACAAAATTACGAAAAAGATAAACATCATTGCTAAATGAATGAACATGGTTGAAACTGGTGTTTGTGTGTAAAAGGTTGTTTGGAATTTGTATAATTTTCAATCATGATTTCTAATCTATTATACCCATCACTCAGAAATGTTTCTACGGGAATAAATAACATTGTCCTAAAGTTTGCTCCCAATATTTAAGAAGAATGCAAGGCCGGGGTGAAAGTCATCAAACTACTTTGTTTTTTCAAAACCCCAGTTCACTTTTCTATAATTCCTGAGTTGGTTTAAGGTATTGGTTCCCAATTATCAAAATCTTGAAGGTTCTCGGTGACAGTTGCAACTGTCAATAACAGTCAGGCAGCGCTACCGTCGTAGCACATTAAAAGGGGGTGTCACTCGTTCCTTTCTCCTTCGCGTCCTTCCTCCGGATTGTCTTCATCAAAAGTTCTCTGTGAATCTTTCTCTTCCCCTGCCATCTTGTCAAATTTTCTTGGGATAAGAGGATTCAAAAATGGACGATGAGCATGAAGTTTATGGTGGAGACATTCCGGAGGAATATGGTGAGGGTGACACAATGGATCATGATCTCTATGAGGAATATGGGCAGAGAGATCAAGATAATGAATCCCAACCAGGCCAAAACACATCTGCAGCAACGGTTAGTCTTACAAGTCTATTATGGCCCCATAATAAATTTCATAGCCTTGATTTGTTTTGATTCTTTGTACAGTAGAATTGTTCATTGCCTTAATACAAAATTAATCTTGTAAAATGTGTTGTACTCTAGCAAATAGAAGAAATGAAAAAAAGGATTAATGAACTAGAAGAAGAGGCAGCTGCCATCAAAGAAATGCAAGCTAAAGTTGAGAGAGATATGGGTGTAAGCTCTGTTCCAAGTCAGCAAAGCAAGGAGGATGCTGATTCACGTTCGGTATTTGTTAACAATGTAAGTTTTGAGGTTGTGTTATTTTTAGTTAGAGTGGTTGCCTGTTTTGAGCGTTTTAATCAATCTCTGAGTTTGATACTTTTTTTTTTAATCTGTAAGAAGAATACACATCTTATTATAATCAGATTATACTATTTTTATTTTACAATAAATTTTTAGGATTGGTTGTCTTTGTTGCCTTGTCTATCTATAACTAGCACATCTACATAGTTTGCGGCTGGATTTAAATGGTGGAGAGATAGTCATAAAATGGAAGACAGTTTAAAAATATTTTTATTTCTCATATTTTTTTTTAATTAAACCCGTTCAAGTGAGTTATTCATGCCTAGCTACATTCTTCTTGTTATCTATTTATCAACTATAAGTTATTTTTTATATTCTTTTTTCTTTTTTTATCTTACATTCTTTTAGTTATCTGCATGAACTATTGGTTATCCATTCATCATCTATGAGTTATCCATGCATTGTTATTAGTTATCTATTCATCAACTAGTTTCCAGTTATTTTTTTATATTAATTTTTTTTTATATTTGTTCATTTTGAATTTTAAAAACTGTCATAGAATCAATCTTACTCGAGGTGATAAAAATATACTTAGTATTATCCAGTAAAAAAAGTACTAAATTTTTTTGTAAACTTCTCCGAAAAAATAAGAAAAAATTCATACTGTATTTTTATTTTTTATTTTTGTGTGCCCTCAGGTTGATTACTCTTGCAAGCCTGAAGATCTTCGACTCCATTTTCTGACCTGTGGAACAGTTAATAGAATTACAATCAAGTGTGACCAATATGGGCAGCCGAAAGGGTTAGTCTGACTTTTATTGTATGTAAAATCAAGGGTACGTGATTCAGATTTTCTTAGAACATGAATACGAGTTTTTTTTTACAGGTTTGCTTATGTTGAATTTTTGGAACCAGAGGCCGTTCCAAGAGCTTTGTCATTGAACGAAACTGAATTACGTGGCCGGAAAATTAAGGTGGGTTTTTTTCCACATATTGGGATTATATATATATATATAGAAGAAGAAGAAAATATTTTAATGTCTACGAAGTTAAATAGCTTAGGGTACAGACCACTTCTAAAGTTGTTTTCTGTAATTTAATTTTTTGCGATCGCAATTCTATATATGTTTAATCTTTTACTTCAACTTGATGATGTTTTACTTCAACTTGATGATGAGTGCTCCCAATTTTTCTACAATAAGTTAGTTGCTGATTTATTTAATAATGTGTTTAAAATTCTATGCATCTTCTAAATTTGGAAACTTAATCACATATAAATTGTTATTTTGTTATATTGCCAAAATTTATTATAGGTGACTCGCAAACGAACAAATGTCCCTGGATTGAGACACTCTCGTGGGCGTGTTTTCAATCCCTCTCTGGCGTATCCCAGGAGGCCTTTCAACCCATATATTTCTGCTCCTCGCTACCGTCGTCCTAGCTATGGCTATGGGTAAATATTTTCATCCATGTCCATCCTATAATTATGATTATATTTCATGAGCAAAATAATTGTTTTTATTTTTATATGGATCTAATAATAACAAATGCTGGTTGCAGAAAAGCACCAAGGGGGCGATCCTTTCATCGATATAATCCGTATGGTTAGAGGGCAGAAATAAAGATTGGATCCTTTCATCGATATAATCCCTACGGTTAGAGGCCCTTTCTCATATGTGCGGAGGAATAAAGATTGTAATTTGTTTTTTCTCTCTCGTAGTAATATCAAAAGAATTCTTTGTTTCATTCAAATAGCATTAAATACTATTTTTGTATCTATTTTAGTGCAATGTCAAAATAATTTACAATGCCTGGTATCAGTTTTCTTGGTTTTGGGGACGATATCTTCCCCGTGGCATGAATGTGCCAAAAGAATATGTGGCAAATATGTTGTAATTCATTACTTTCTTTTCTTTTTCTCTTTTTTTTGTTGGCAAGATTGCCTTTCAGAGACCTGTGTATCCCAATTCATTATTCGTTACTTTCTTGGCAAGAATGTCTTCGACAGACCATGTGTCTCAACTCATTACTTTTGTGGTGTTTTAATTTTTTTTAGTGGTGTAAGTAATGTGATGATTATAATTTTGTAACATGTGGAAATTAAGTTTAAGCACAATAATTTCATGAGACATTATATGTCCTAGACTATGTTCTTTTGGCAATGAAAATCTATGCCATTGCTGGACAAACAAGACAATATTAACTTGGAAATTAAGGTTGAGCACAATAACCTCTAACATGAGACATTTATGCTCATTATGGATAAGTAAGATAACATTTATAGAACTTGGAAATAAGATTGGGCACAATAACCTTTAACATGACACATTGGTGCTCATTATGGACAAATAAGATAACATTTATAGAACTTGGAAATTAAGGTTGAGCACAATAACCTCTAACATGACATATTGATGCTCATTATGGACAAGTAAGATAACATTTATAGAACTTGGAAATTAACATTTATAGAACTTGGAAATTAAGGTTGAGCACAATAACCTCTAACATGACACATTGATGCTCATTATGGACAAGTAAGATAACATTTATAGAACTTGGAAATTAATGTTGAGCACAATAACCTCTATGTTCTTTTAGCAAGGAAAACCTATGCCATCGAGGTTCATTATGAACAAGTAATTGAATTGTTTTGTAAGCTTATCGTTGTGCGGGAGTTTAGGTGTATGAGTCTTTTACATGGAAAGGATATATCCTTCAACTATGTTATTAGTATGGAGAAAAATGCTTCACATTTATAAGGATCATATTAATGTGTAGGGTTTGGTGGGTGCAAAGGATATAGCGTAAGCAATGAAATGAAATGTATTTCACGCATGTCGACATTAGGCGAAAGGATATAGTCTTCAACTATGTTATCGGTATGGAGAAAAATGCTTCACATTTATAGGGATCATATTAATGCAAAGGCTATAGAGTAAGCAATGAAATGTATTTCACATGTGTTTTTATATATAGACGACATTATGATCTATGGATGGTTCTTGCACATGCAAAATATACTAAAAATTATATTTTAAAGAAGAGCTATACCTTATGTGATTTTTATTGTGTTTATTTCTTCGTACTATTTGGTTTTGGTGTGGCTCGAGTCATGCCTAAATACATGGTTTGCACCATTAACAAAGTTGTTTCTTTAACACCCATGTCGGTTATATTCTTATGCTTATCATGTGTTCAATGTGTATGCTTTTGCATTAACAAAAACTAGCATTTTTTTGTGTGCCTAAACATCCTTATTTTTATGGAACAAAAATGGGAATGTGAGATCAAAAGGTGGTGTTTATGGAACAAGTAGCATCAAAATATTATGTCAACATTACGAAAATCCTTTGTATGCATATAAAAAGTTTTATGAAGCCTTTTATCTATATTGTATATAGAGCATTCAAGCGTGTATTAATTATGCTTCATTGATGAAAATGTGAACTCGTCCAAAGTATTTTCTCAAGATATTAAAAGTGTAGTAAGTCTAATGGAACATGTATGTAGATTTATAGGGAAAGTGAAATATGCTATCACACTATTGAAATGTGTTATTACACTATTGGCATTATATGCAACTTTGAAAATAAAGGAAACTATGATTCCTCTGTTCTTAAGAGGATTGTTTATCTTCACTTTTTTTTATGACCATGATTAGTATTAGACATATTATCCCATTGACACATACTCAAAACTTTGTGTGCCTTCCAATGTACTTATCTATTACATAAACATACTTAATTTCTTTTGAATCATCAAGTTCTTGTGCTAGCAACTTGATCCTTTGAGGACAAATGTTTTATGTACAAATGGAAATTAAGTAATTAAAACTACCTACTTTGAACTACAATGGAAAAGGGAATGAAAGAACAATACAAACTTCTTCCCAATTATACATTCCTTGTGTTCTCAAAAGGGAATTTTCAAGCGTGCATATTGTTTGTATCTTGTAATCTTTGTTTTCAACACATTTGTCACATATTTTGCATAATGTGTTTGTAAAGGTGTAATCCAATTTATTCATCTCAATTGGTTTTCTCCAATATTATTGGGAATTTGATTAGTTTGGCATGCCATCAAGTGCCCAATTTGTAAGTAGGCATGATCCACAAATGAGGGGACACATCCCTTGGGTTTCTTTACAAGTTTTTCCTTAAAAAAAGGTGTAATAAAATATCTCATTTAAGATTTACAATATGTTGTGCACCTAAAATATATTAATAATTTGTGTTTACATTCTATAGTTTAGGCAAGTTTTCGGAAAATGTGTTTACCCATATGTTCATTAGGCACCTATTCAATAGGATAGAAACTTCTTGTAGGGATATGTGTAACAACAATATGTATTGTTCTCAAACACATATCATCTAAGAACATTTTAAATGCTACACATTTGTCAATGTGTTTCTATATTCTTTTAATGAAATGGGTATCAATTTATATTAAGAGGTGGCTGCAAAAGGTCCAAATAACCTAGGTTACAAAATTTCAACAAGCTTTATAAAGTTGGTCCCTTAAACCAAAAAATTCCATGATAAGTGATTTGTTGTAGCTCAATTCTAATTTGGCCATTTTGTTGGAATGCATTTTCTTCTTCATGGATTTCTTTGATAGATTTTAAGGAAATCAATGGTTGCCTTGTAGCTAATTGAGATCCATGTTCAAAACCAAGAATGATATTGAAGTGCATGTCAATGTTTATGGAAAATTTCTTAGATTTAGAGATCTATTTACCTAACTTGACCTCTATTTCTTCTCGTTTATTTCTTAAATTTTCCATTTGCAACCTATAATTTTCCAAGGCATGCTTCAATATTTCCATATTAACCTCCATCTTTTCAAAAAAAAAAAACTTTGAAATTGCTTTCCACATTAGCTTAGGACTGACCCTAAGGATTGGCCATCTAGAAATGAGTCAAGTAAAATTGGATTAACATAAAATAGAAACAAAATAAAACACTTTCTAGTTTGGTGTTACAATAATACTCTCATTTCAAGGGATTCAACAATATTTCTACTTCTTGATAGGGAAGAAAAATGCTATCAACAAAAGCATACTTAATCGACATAGTAGAATGATAACGAGTCCACATCCTTCCTAGAATTGAAATAGATACACAATCTTCCCTCTCAACCAAGAATCTAGACAAGATTTATCTCCAACCATAACACAAATTAAAAGCAATAAAAAAAATATAGAATTACCAACCCATAATCTCTAATACAATCACCTTTATTATTTAAAGACTCAAGAATCTAAGCCATGATAAAAATGAAAAGCCAAAGTATTATGAATAGAGGAGTGTGCACAAATAAAATTTTGAAAAGCTAAGAGTTCATATACGAAGTCTCCAATCCAACCTTACCTCTATCGAACAAAGAGAACATGGGACTTGAGATATTTCCAACAAACTCTAGTTCCCATCGACGGGTGCTTTCCTGCAACATTCATGATAGAATTTCCCCACAACAACCATAAAAGTTACCAGAATAAGGCATAAATGGGGTACCACTTCACTGAATGTGTAAGGAGCAAAGGGATTTGAGGTATGAGTGAGAGCCAAAGGTCCCTTACTATGCATTGAATACACAAATATTGCATGCGTGGTCCTTACAATAGGATTCCATATGTTATAAATCACATATGCTTGAATTATGTCTAATTACATTTAGATTGAAGGATACTTATAGAATAAAAACTATGGTATACATACCATCTTCGGGGAGTTACCATTTTTAATGAGGGCACCCTTTTCCAAATTTGTATCTTCATTTTCCTTACCAACTGCAAGTCTATTATTAACACACTTGATGAGTGTTGTAATCTCACATAGAATAACAGATTATATTAACATGAGAGGGTCCATACAATGTAGAGAACTGAACCGAGTTCTCATCTGGCTCAACAACCTAATATATACGATTTACAAACAGTTACAAAATAACTACATGTCGGTTCACTCAACCGACACGACCTTAGGTGGCCGACCTAATCTCTAATTAGTCAGCTGACCGAATTAGTCGGTTGATCGACTAAGTCGGCTATCGTTCAAGTCGACATACCAACTTGCTCCTCCAACATCTCCCCCATGAACAAAACGTTTCTTCGTCCTGAAGAAACAGGGAGGTACCAAAATTTTCTTGTCTGTCTAAGCAGTCATTATTTTGTGCTTTGATCTTCATGGGTTGTGAAGTGTTATGGTCAGTATTTTCTGTACATAGACTTCGACAATTGTTGGGGCTGTCACTGCGAGGTGATGTTGGAAATCCATCCAACTCTGCAATATTTTCTGTATGTCGATGGTTAGTGTAGTCAGACTTGATAAGATCGAAATTTTCTCTTGAATGGAAATTTCAACTATTTTTCCCATGTCGGGACCCATAAACTAGTCCTTTTCCTCTGTTGTCTCTATGAGTCGTTTCATTTACGGGTAGATGATGTCTACTTTTTCTAAGTTTGGGATGGCTTGATGCACCCACTGATGTGCTTCCTGTTCGAGCTTCTGCAGTTTAGCTGTTTCAAGCACTATCTGATCTTCAATTGTGCTTCTGAGTGCTTCGTCAGTACTTTTCCTCTTCTCGAGTGCTTGGATCTCTTGTCGGGTCTGCCTAGTTTGCTGATAGACTTGCCCGTAGTAAGCAGGCCAGTCTCACAGTACTTCTTTCATGATAACAGAATCCTCCATGTGATCTTGCAACATGTTGTAGGCTTCTGAAAAGGCTGTGTGTTGCTCCATCAGTAGCCTAATGGTTTCTTCTTTCTGTTCCTCTTTGGTGTCCTGAATTTGTGCTTAGAGCGTCGACAGCACGCTTTCAAATAACTGATAACCTCTTTCTAGTGGTTTGTCGGTGTCGACCTCTAACGGTCCTGGTATCACAAACTGGACCAGGTTCCTGCATTTGTTAAGGAACTTAACTTGTTCTTTTTCCTTGTTGTCTAGCTCCTTACGTCTGTGCTGGTTCCTTGTTTTTGCTTCGACTGCTAGTGCTTCCAGTAGTTGTCCTAGCTCTGGATCTCTCAATTTGGTTGCATCGACTGCAGTGGTTGACCCAAATAGATTGATGTGGACCGTTGCTGGCTGTCCATGATGGCCCTTCTTCTTTTTCTCCTTCTTCTTTTTGTGTTTCTTTGGTTCTGCTTGTTTCGGCACCTGTGTACCTGCAAGAGTCGAGTCTGGATTGTCTGTTTGGTGTACAGCACTGGTTGATGGTATTTCTGTTTGAGTCGGTTGGATGTCTGCTGCATTTGGTTGTGCTTCTGGTTGGTTGGGTGTAGAGGGTTCAGAAGTGGATGCGATTGTTACTAATGGTGGCGGTGGTTCTGGTGCAGCTGGTTGAATTAAGGGTTCTAAGTTAGGGGGTGGTGATGATGGTGTTGGTGATGGTGTTAGTGAATGGTTGGGTGTGATTAGGTTGGTGGAAGTGTGGTCGAGTGGTGGATTGTCGATATGAGGAGGTGAGTCCAGGTCGGAGAACAGTTGGTCAATTTCTCGATTTATGTCCTCCATATTTTCTTGTTCCTCACCTTCGGTCAGTTCAGCAGCTGGTGGTTGGGGTTCAAGGTCGGTCGGAGTGATGGATGTGACCCGACGTGCGATAAATTTAGCTTTTTTGTCGGGGTTCCTTTCGAATGTCGAGTTGATTATTGCCACCGTCTTTGGCCTCTGGAGTACTTGGCCAGGTTGGGAAACTGGTAGTCGTGATCCTCCGACTTCGAAAAGAGGTGCTTTGGTAGAGAGCTTTTGCACCTTGGCGAATATCTCAGGCAATTTTTTGATGTAAGCCTGGAGGTCTCTGTCTTGGTCGAACTTTTCCTTCACAGCCTCAGACATAACACTTTTGCATAAGTCGAGTGGGCTTATTGAAAGCTGTTCTGGTACTAGCTCTTATGTTATTTTTGTCAGAGATGGAGGTGGGGGTGTAGACACAAGATCTACAACATTTTCAGGCGTTGAAGTGTGTGTGATTTTCACCTTCTTTGGTCGACCTTGCTGTGCCCCTGCCTTGACATATTTCTGAAATTGGGTTTCGACTGGCACTTTGTTTGCTCCGGCATCTTCTATTATGTCGAGGGCCATAGCTGCCAGTTCCTCGTCATCATCTGAGGACTCTGGAATGATAAGCTTGCGCTTACCTTTCCCTTGTGGCTGTTGTTGTGTTCTTTTCCTTTTTCTTGCAGCTGCTATCTCCTTTGACAATTTGGTGATAATCTCTTTGGTGACAGCATACTCTGGATTTTTGGTTTCTATCCCTTCTGTTGGTCTTTGAGTCAGGATGAGATTTTCTTCAGTTGGATTGGTTACCTGCTGTTCTGCATGTGTTTCTTCCCTTTGTGTCGTCAGAGGCTTTATTATGATCTGTAGTCGACCAGTGCCTCCTTCGACACAAAGGTATTGATGTATAGATTAAGTTTGTAATCCTCCTCCTTCTCTTGGTCTGTCAACGGTTCCTCTATCGATAAGTTTGTTTCCTTTTCTTTTGTTGGTATTGTTATATTTGTTCCCTCCTGTCGAGATAGTTCCCGAAAGATCACTTCGACTGACGGATAATAGTCGAGGGTCTTTGCATTTGATTTGGTGCCCCGCATGTACCACACCGCGGTATGGTTGAGCTCTAGCTGAATGTGGGCCTTTTTAGGAAGACTTTGTCAGATGTTCTGAGGCACCCTCCATCTGGTTGTATGGACTTTTAGCTGCCGGAGCCAGTTTTCCAACAACACTTTCCCATTCTCAAGCTCCTTCATTGTTCCTTTCTGGGAGAATGCTTTGAATCTCCACATATGGAATTTTGTCGATTCTTGAATTTTTTTGTCTTCTTCAAGGAAAATAGCGAACATTACTATCCATAAGATAAGGGACGAGAATCTGATAATTCCTCCCGTTTCTTGGCATTTCTCACAGATGTTTTTGATCATGTCTGCGACATACTTAGCCCATATGTATATCTTTCCATTGGTTGCAATGGTGTCTACTGCTTCCAACATATCTAGTTTGAGGTCGCTTCCACGACCTGCCATTGTGAGTGTAATAGCTATGATTTTGGCGACAATCTGTGGCGTTCGATGTGTTATGTGACCAATCATTAGTCCTTTTGAGTTTTTGCTTGATGCCAACCCTGTTAATTCTTTGACCATTCCTTCTTTTATACTGACTAGTACTGGGTCTCCTTTGTTTGATAGGCCTGTTAATTTGGAAATGACTTCCCCAGAGATGTCGACTGGTTGGTCAAAGTAAAATCGACCGTTGTGGTACTGGCTTATGACAAACTTGACTGCTGTTTCTTTTGTGCCACCGAAGTTGGCCATGAGCGGTGAGTTGAAATAATTTACAATGGAACTATGTTGTATTTTCTCTGCAGCTTGGGTAGGTTTCTTGTCGACGTACGCCCATTCTTTTATCTTGGCCCATAGTTTTTCCCATGAGCCTTCCTACACCTTAGCATTATTAATGTTCTTTAGTCTTCTCACTAATGGTGTCTCTGCAGTCTGTAATTCCTTGGTCTTGGCTAAGGCTCTGGTCTATTTTGGTGCCATCTTGTCAGGCTGGGGGTCGGTTTTACTACAGTGCTCTTGGTTTTCAGTCGTCTGGTTTCTATGATGCTCTCTATGTTTGAATTGTAGTGAATGATCCTTTAGTGGTTTAATATTTATAGGGGATGCGTTGGATGTTCTTGTCGATGGGTGTATTAATGGCGGACGTGATGTTCCAGCTAGAACACTTGAGTGTGCGTTAATGGTGATTTGATTTTGGCACTTGAAGTCATGAATGCGCGATGGGACTATTGAGGTCGTCGGTCAATGTCGGTTATGAAAATGGCCGATGGTGTTATGTCGATGGGCATGATGTCGGTTGTCGAAGTGGTGATTTCCTGTCAAAGTTTTGTGCGTATAACAGTACTATTTGCTTTTTGGATTTTTAGTTTTTTATAGTTTTTGTTTAATCGTTATGGTCGTTATATGCTTTTTTTTAAAATGTGGTTGTTTTAGTTTCTGTAGCATTTTAGTCGGGCTCCATTAACGAGTTTCCGAAATACTATGCCTTGTAACATCATTAATCAGACTGATCCGTTGGCATGTATCTCTTCTACAACATAGGGTCCCATCCATTCTGTATGTAACTTTTTTGGTTTTCCTTTTACCCGACTATTTTATAGTAAAGCAAGGTCTCCTACTAATAGATTTTTATTCTTGATGTTTCTGTCATGCCATGCCTTTTGTTGTTGTTTCTGTATTTCTTGATGTTGTATTGAAATTAGTCAGTGTTCTTCAAGTTTACTTAGTTTTAATAGTCGGTCCTTTCTTCCTTGTTCGACATCGACATGTAAAATTTCTGCAGTACTAGGTGTCTGTTGTTGGAAGTGTAGTGGAACTACTGCTTCTTGTCCATAAACTAGTTGAAAGGGGGTTTGGTCGGTTGATCGTTTGTATGCTGTTTTGTATGCCCATAGTACTGCAGGTATCTTCTCATCCCAGTCATCTTTATCAGCATTACATATTTTGGTTAGTCCTTTTGTTAATGTTTTGTTAAATGCTTCAATTGATCCATTCGACCGAGGATGGTATGCTGTGATCCGACTATGGTCGATTTGGAACTGGTATGTTAGGGTTTTGATAGTTCTATTGATAAAGTGTGTTCCCTGGTCACTAATTAGGGTTAATGGACATCCAAATCTGGTAATGATATTCTCATAGATAAACTTAGCAGCTATCTCAATGGAACATGTGTCGACTGGTTCTGCCTCTACCCATTTGGTTACATATTCGACTGCAGTTATTATGTACCTTGCACCTGTTCTTTTTGCTGGTATAGGAAATGGTCCTATGAAGTCGATGGCCCAAATTTCAAATGTCAAACTTGGTTTTACCGAGATCAGGGGCATTTTTGTGCTAGGCAGGGGTTGACCTAGTCGTTGGCATCTATCACATTGGCTTACAAAGTTTTTGAAATCTTTGTGAAGTGTCGGCCACCATAAGCTTGATTGTTGGATTTTCTTTGCAGTTGTGTCTGCTTGGAAATGTCCTCCTGCAGGTCCATAATGTGCTTCATGCATAATGTTGCTCCTTTCATGTTCTAGTACACACCTTCTAAGGATGTCGTCTAAACCCATTTTGTACAGGAATCCATTTATGAGGCTATAAGGTGCAACTTTCATGGCTAAGATCTATTTATTTTTGGTACTCATGCCTTTTGGTGCTTGTCCATCTTCTAAAAACTGAGCTATTTCCTCTAACTCTGCCGGGAATGCTTCTATTCGAAATAGATGTGCATCTGGTAAGTCGTCTTCGACTCCTGTCAGTTCCTCTCCTATGTCAATTCGAGATAAATGGTTGGGACTGATATTTAACTTACCTGGTCTAAAAACGACTTCGAACTCAAATTATTGGAATAGAAGTAGCCATCGACAAATTCTTCCATGGTGTAGAGGCTTATTCACAAGGTATTTTAATGCCTGATGATCAGTGTAAAAGATAAATGGATTATCTAGGAGATATTGTCGATATTTTTGTAGTGCAAAGACCATTCCTAATGCTTCTCTTTCTGTCGTCGAATAGTTTTGTTCGGATTTGTTTAGTTTCCTGCTACTGTAAACTATAAGATAATCCATTCCATCATCTCCTGGCTGAGTTAGGATTGCTCCTATTGCTAGACCTGATGCGTCAATGTGGACATGGAATTTAGTCGACCAGTTTGGAAACCTTAGGATTGGTGCTTTGACTAGTTTTCTTTTTAGTTTTTCAAATGATATGTGACATTCCTCTGTCTAGTTGAATTCTTTATCTTCCCGTAATAGTTCTTCTAGTGCATAGGTCATATCTGAATAATATCTTATGAATTTTTTGTAATAGCCTGTGTGGCCAAGTAACACCCTGACTTGTTTTGAGTTTACTGGTGGTTTGAGGTCGAGGATAATTTTAATTTTTTCCAAGTCGACCTTAATGCCTTCCTTACAGACAATGTGTCCTAACAATATCCCTATGGGGGTCACAAATATGCACTTCCTGATGTTTAAAGCTAACTAGATTTGTCGACATCTTTCAAACATAAGCCTTAGCCACTTACAATGATCTTTTAACATGGAGTATATTGTCCAATCATCAAAGTATACTACCGTGGTTTTGTAAATATATTCTTGGAATGTTTTGACCACAATTGTAGAGAATACTGCAGGTGCATTCTTTAATCCAAAGGGCATAACCCTGTAAGAAAATGAGCCAAATTCACATACAAATGTTGTCTTTTTCTGATCTTCTTTAGCTATTGGCACTTGGTTATAACCTGAGAATCCATCTGTAAATGAGTAGCATACATGTCCTGCAACTTCATTTAAGATTTCATTTGCATAAGGAGTTTGAAATGGGTTTGTTAGTGTCACTTTATTTAGCTCCCTGAAGTAGACACAAATTCTTAATTTGGTCGGATCATGTTTCTTAGGTTGAACAACCATTGGAATTGCCCATTCTGATTGATCAATAGGGTAGAGGATGCCTGCTGCAAGCATGCTATCAATCTCCTTTTTGACTATCTTTTTGTATTTATGAGCTAGCTTATATGGCCTTTTCTTCACAGGTCGAATACCAGGTTTAGTGTCAATTTTCATTTCACCCATTTCTTGGACTAAACCTTTGAGATTTGTATAATCTCGGGCAAATACATCCTGGAACTCTTTTAAGAGGTTCACTATTTCTGTTGTCTTCTCTTCACTCCAGTAGTCTCCAATCTTTGCCATTTTTGGTCGGTCATCATTTGAGATGTCGAATTCTCTAGTTTTGACCTTAGCATCTAGCCATTTTGGTGCTTTGGCTTCATTGATTGGTCGAATTCCTTCTTTAAACTGTGAGAATGTGGCAGGGAAGTCGGTTGCAATCATTCGGTCGGTGACATTCTTGTCGATTGTCCCAACTTTGAGTACTGTGCGAATAGGTTTGGTCGTTTCGACATGGTTTGATTTCCATCTAAAGATTTTCCCTTTAGTATTTTCATTTTCTAACTGTAGTATTTTCGACTGTGGCATTGTCCTGGTTTGTATATTGTTACAGTCCATTGTCTGTCGGTTATCTTTTAAGGGTTTGTTTTCTATCGACTGTATAAATTCGTGAATCTGCTTTGCTGTTTCGACCAAATTCTTATTTTGTGGTATAAAGTTAAAATCATTGATAAAATTTTCTCTGAGTTCATGCCATAGGAATGTTTCACCTCAGGCTTCTTCCATCTTATACCATTTGTTTGGTAAGTCGGCGAGGGTTGATGGGAACATATGTGGCCATGCACGTTCATATTTGTACCCAAGTCTTCTCCATTCTTTTTCACATGTCTTAATATGGTCTTCTGGATTCTATCCTTGAATGAAAATAGGTATCTGAGCTTGGTTGGTTAACTTCTTTCCTCCAAACCTTTCTACAAAGTAAGTCGAAGCTGTTGTCCAGGTCTGCAGTCTTGTCTTATGGGTATCCTACCATCTAGCAGCTTGTCCTGTAAAAGTATCTACTAAACTTTGTAGTCGACCATGTTCACCAATAGTTTTGGACACTTGTTCTATGTGCATGATTGGTGATTCTCTTTCCTTTATATCTTGGTATTTGTGTATTATTTACATTTGTAGGTTTTAAAGTAGGGTATTCCCTAATTTTTTTCTCAAATATTTTTGGTACAATGGACACTATGAAGCACTGTTGGGTGGGATTTTTCTATACTTTTTGGATAGTCCAGCACCCTCTTGCTTGTGTTTCGTAGTTCTTGACTTCCCAATCATATAATTCTGCATCTGAATTATATCCTACTGAGTCTTGGTTGCCTAAATGAAGTTCTCCATAGATATTAGGTTCTGTATAATCTACATTATTTTGTATCTGATAAAGTTGTTGGATATCAACTTCTTCATCGATAGGATCTGTCCAAGGTTCTCCTTAGGATGGATGAATAGGTACAATGACCTTTTGTCCGTTTCCTTTTAATTTTATTCTCTCTTTATCTAGGGATATCGACGCTTTCATCTTTCTTCCCTAAGGTTGACCTACTAACACTGGGAAGGAGCTAGATCCTTCCTTAGGGTCAATAATTTTGAAGTCGACTTTGTTTGATATTTCTTTTATCGTTGTGTCGACATTTTTCCAGACTCCGATAGGTTCAGTTAGGCCTTGGTCGACTAGTTTCAAGTATATACCTGACTCATATAGTCGAGGTATGCTCAGTTGTTCCCAAGTGTCACGAGTCATGATGTTTACTTGTGATCCGAAGTCGAGCACAACTTGTCGGACATGGTATCCTTCAATTTCCAGGTTGACAAGTGGTTCGGCATCACTTTTATCTTTTTGATTTAGACTGCAGATATTCTTTGTTTATTTTTCAGTGTTGTTGTGTTTTATTTCATATAATAAGTCGATGAATTGAGATACTGAGTTATCTTTCTGTACTAGCTGTATTAATTCTTTTATTGTGTTATGTCGATTGTCGTTTGCTTCTTCATGTCGTGCAAATTATTTAAATACATTTGTTGCATCTTTATATATTTGTTTTTCTTTAACTGGATCAGGGTAGACATTCTTTTATTTTATTTTGCTGATTCATGGGTTATCGCTTCCTGTTTTTGTCCCTTGTCGGGTTACGATATGCAAATTATTTGTATTTATTACATCATTTTTTTGCACACATGACAAGACATTAACATTTTTCTTTTTATTTATTTTTTCTAGCATGGTAGGGAAATCCTCTAATGAGTGATCCCCTACTCCGCAACTAGTACAAAATTTGAGGTCAGTTCTGTCCTTGTATGGACAGTCTGCATGCCGCTGTCCCTCCTTATAACATGTAAAACATTGGATGGGTCGACGTGGTCGGTTGTCTCGATTCTCAGAGAATCAACCTAGATATCCATAGCCTCCACATCGATTGTCATATCGGCGCTCATATCTTCAACCTTTGTATCTTTGATTGTTCTGATCGTTTGGCACATGGTTTTGCTCATTACTTTGTGCAACTGCATTGGTCTGATAGACTGCATGATAATTTTGTCGGTTCTTGAGATTCAGATGGCAGTCGGCCATGTTATGATTTTTAGTTTCGTAGATTGCACACCAAGATGCCTTGCCGTTCTTCATGTTGAACGGGAAACCTTTTGTCGAGTGGTCTCCATGCTCTTGGAAAATGTCACAAAAACATTTAGTCTGCACGAATCGAACGTCCTGTCGGTTGATTTCCTGTCGATAGGTGTCTTTTGAATGTTTGGTCATCGAGCACTTCGTGCACCAGATATCCTAACTTTTGAGGTTTAATTATTTTAATGAATTCTGTATGTTCTCAAGATGTTCTTCTAGTTTGTGATCAGTGGAGTATGCTGGTATGTCCTCATCCATTTCTACTTGGAGAGATTTTGTAAGCACATATTCGTAAGTCTTGAATGTCTCCAGGCTTATGTGTCGGCGGATTTTCTGTGATAAACCTACAAGAAACCACTGGATTAATAACTGTTCGTCAATAACATAGTCCAATTGGCTAAGAAGGTCTTTCCATCGTTTATCGTAATCGCAGATAGTTTCTCTTGGCTTCTGCGATGTTGTTTTTAGTTTCTTTGTTGCCAGAGGTTTTGCATCTGGAGTCTTAAAAAATGATAGGAATTGCACTTTTACTTCAGCTTTGGTTGCTCAGGGGGTTCTTTCAGAAAAGGTCATGTACCAAGTTAATGCCCTTTTCCTCAAGGCACTAGCGAACTGTGCCATCTACCTGTCTTCATCCGTAACTTGGTTAGCCTCCCACGTCGACTCACAGACGAACCAGTGTCATCTGGGGTCCTCATCACCCTCATATAGGGGAATGTGTGCTGACCCGTGACCCATGTCGGAGTTACTATCACTGCTTTCTTCAGGAGGTGGCATTGGTGGGGTTATTTGCTTAGTCCTCTCTGTGGAACTGTCGACAGAACTCTCATTCCCATTGATTGTTTTTGTCATTCCCTCTTCGACCAGTAGTCGGTTAGTGTCGAATTCTTCTATCAATGTCCAACTACAATTATTTGTCTGCAGTTTTGATGTTCTGTGTCTTCCAAAGCTGTATTTGGTAGGGGGGGCTCTCCTTCATGTGTCGGTAAAAGTAAGTGGATACTTCGGTTGGAGGGTACCGCTTGAAGTGTAACCCAATTTCCTTCTTCTGGTCGATGGATAATTAGATGTCTACCAGTGTAGGTTTCGTCGTCTAGTCTACTCCATATACCAAAGACACCAGCTCTTAGTCTGAGGTCCTCTTCGACAATAGCTTGTATCCAGGTACGCGGATCTGTTGGAGGTTTTACTTCCTGGGGAACTTCTAATTGGAGAGCTTCTCGCTACTCTATCCACAATTCTTCTTCCATAGGGTATGCCTCTTCTTCCACGCCTTCTTCTTGTCGATCATGACCCGACTCTGGCGGATCTCTTTCCTAGTCAGTCGCCCTACTACTCATTCCTCTCTGCAGCACTAAGGCTCTTTCTCTTCTTTCTTCCCTACTTTGTAGCCTCCTCTCCCTCTCTATTTTCTGGAAGTTCGTCATACCTTTGTGTGACACTGTCTTCTCAATTTCCTTTTTAGGTTGACTTCTCATTACTGGTGATTGTTATCTCCTTTAGTCGACTAGAATCCACTCCACTTTATTCTGACATATGACCAGCTACCCCCCCATAGCCTACCCAACACTTTAGAAAGCTCGGATAGTTCAGTCTACTTACTTAGGAAGTATTCCCACTCCCTTTTGGCAATTAATTTTTCCCACCTCTTTTGCTTTTTCGCATAGTAAGGGTTTAATGGCAGTCCCCGAAGTGATGGACGGGGTTCGACAATATGACCCACTCCCTTCTCGATCAGGAACTTAAACATCAAGGTCGGTAAGGAACACAAAAATTGCTCGGTGAGGTCTCTGTAGAATTTCTTCTTGATAGTTTCCACTGAAGTTCTATCTTCTACTGCTTGCTCCTCGTAGAATTCATCGATGATTTTTTCGAACCACTCCGACAAGTTTGTTCTTCCCCTGGGAAGCAGTTTTTATAGTAACTGTTGATATTTAGTCCCTTCCGGATTTTTCATCCAGGAGTTTCTTCAGAATTTGGGGCACTGATTCTACAAACTTCTCATGTGTCTCTGTAAATAATCTTTCTTTTGCTTGTGCGGTCGTCAATCTGTTTCTTCGTGCGTAATTCTACAAATAATTTGCTACTTTACGCTCCCACCAGTCCTTAATCTCCTGTTTTGATATCATCTGCTTGCATACATCTTAGACATGTACTACCAGCAATGGAACCAATGTTGTAATATAACAGATCACATAGGGTTACCAATAATACATACTAAAGCATACATACATAACAGAGACAAGAGATAAGAACAAGTAGATAGAATAATAGATTATATTAACATGAGAGGGTCCATACAATGCAGATAACTAAACTGATTTCTCATCTGGCTCAACAGCCTAATATATACGATTTACAAACAATTACAAAATAACTACCTGTCAGTTCACTCAACCGACATGACCTTAGGTGGCCGACCTAATCTCTAATTAGTCGGCTGACCGACTTAGTCAGTCAATCGACTAAGTCGGCTATCGTTCAATTCGACATACCGACTTGCTCCTCCAACAATGAGGAAGGGTTGCACTTTGCAAATATGATTAATATTTTACATAATTTGTTGCAATATTCTACTAAGGAGGGGTCCTTCCTTAATTAACTTGTTTCAATCTTGGTTTATATTATGTATAGAATCACCAAATATCATTGCTTTTTTTAGCTATCATTCAATGAGGAGGATCATTCCTTGGAGGAGAGCATAGGATTCTACCATGTTTTTTTATCATGACACCAATTCTCAAAGAATAAATGCATTCTATACTTCCTTCGGGATTTATTAAGACCCCCCAATGCACTTACCACCCTAAAATATTGATATTGTAAAACAATGAAAGTACTTTGCTTATTTCCTAGAATTATCATTGTTGTTGTACAATGGTGTAGAAATAATAACTTCAATTCTATGAGAAAAGATACTAAGAAGAAGCACAGGAAATAGATCTTGCTACTAAGAATTATCACAAGCAGACACAGGAAAAATAAAGAGAAGAAAAGAGACTGAATCACATGAATGAAGAGATGAATATTTGAGTGTATCTTTCCATTGAATAGTGATGAATAATAGTGTACATAAATAGTACATCCATCATATGAAAATTGATTTGTATGGAGACAACTCATAAAGCTAAAAAATGCGGACTTACCAAAATATAACAAACCCCCATAGGTGGGTAAAGCACTTCCCAAATCAGTGAAGGACCTCACGAATTAGAAAAAGCATGTGTGAGTTGTTAGGAGTGATGGAAAAACATGGTAATCCTAGAAAATGGAGATAAAGTCACGAAGGATAGGTTGGCAACAAAAAAACCCAATTTCCTAGTTAACTAGCTTTATCTTATCCACCGAAAAGTAGGATAAAGCAGGATCTGTTGTAAAGCATTGTTTACCAATTCTAGGAGTCAATAAAGTGGTCAAGATCATCCCAGAATAAAAAATAAAGCATTCTTGGGGTATAGATGGCATGTGTTGACTTTAAGGTGTAAGTGGATGCCAACTAATTAAGCTAGTGGGTAGATAATTAATCAAATGATGATTAATTATTATATCCTATCTTATGTGTGGGTTTAATATATTCCAACAACCCCCTTTAAGTCTGACTTTAAGATGGTATGTCAAAAATATATGGATGCATATAGGGCCCAACAACAAGGCTATGGTCACCCTTTAACAATTATTTTGTCCAGAAAAGTGAGGAAAGAGGCAAAACCACATGGGGAGAATCCTCCCTCAAGAAAGGACAAGGCAAAAAATTTGAAATAATATGTCTTCAACATATCTTTATATTCACTTGAATGAGCTGAATGAACTGCTTCTTGATGGAAGACTTGATGAAGAAATCATGAACTCCATGATCATGCACTAGAGTGTAGAACCTGCAAGAAAGAAGAGGAGAGACTCTTGGTAAAGTAGGAGAATTATCTGAATTCTTATTGCTCTGTCAAACTATGATCTACAAATATAATCTAAAATGGACTACAAACATAATCTAAAATGGAAAAGAGATTTGTTCATACTCCTTCCCAAAGAGTACAAAAATTAAGATAATTTATTACACACTCAAATCCCAGATGCAAAATTGTGATGTGAATCACATGTTAATCTTCCAGTATGATGTAGCACCTTCCCATATCTGTTATGAGGTTGATAAAAATTCGATATATCAGAACATATCTTATCTTCTATTTATACTTTGGGAAATAGAGAGGTTTCGAAGGTTAGGATGGTTGAGACAGTTGGGATAGTTATGGATTAGGGCCCAACTAATCTCATCTAATCATGATTTATATTTTTTAAGGTCGAATTAAGGTATACACGAGTATTGATATAGGCAAGATGCGTATGACACGCAGGTTGCTCAAAGGGAATTCACATATGCAAGGTATATGCAGGTTGCAATGCACATAGTCGCGTATGACATGCGAGTTGCAATGCAAATAGTCGCGTATGCAACCCAAAACTCAGAATAAAAATATATAAGGCTGGTCTGAAGATAATGCATCAAAGGTCATGCACATCTATAGTGTTTTGGCCACTTCAATCCTAATTGTCCTTTTGTGTACTGGCATAATGAATGTCAGCACTCGGACGGAGAAGTGCCATTTTGGCTAATAACAGATTCCCCCTAATGTGTGAGGTCAGAGAGAAGCGATGGACGAAATACATTACAAACTTTATCTTGGAGAACTCAGAAGTCCAAGGAAGCAGAGGAAGTACTTGAAACAAATACATATCAATGTCATACAAAATCATATCTAAGGATGCCATGTTCAACATACTGGAACACTAGATGCTTTAAAATATTTGATTACCTCATGTGATATAGGTACAAGACCACATATATTACAAAGGTGGATCGAAGCCACAATATACAATGACGAGTCTTCAAAATCTAGAAGTTGTGTAGGTGAACACAACAAAATCTTGCGTCACTTAGGTTATGGATGTAAGCCTAAGGTGTTCGTCAAAATCCAAAGGAACCAGTACAATCCAAGCCATGTTAATAGATGTGTTGAAGTCAAACATGGAAAGGATTCAACAAATTGTCAATCAATAAGTGAAAAATGACAACTGAATCAAAGGAGTTCACCAATGATGAAAGTGAATCCTAAGGTACCATCGTCAAAACTCTAGGTCTTCGTCTTCAGGAAGTATTGATGAGAAACCATGCTGTGATGAGGAAGGAAATAGATCCTCCAATGGATCACAAGAGTGACTAGGAACTGGATAAAGGGAAGGGAGACACAAGTAATATTTAGATATGATAATGATGGAATCATGATAATAATCAAATGCAGGGATAAATCGTTGAATAGTGAGCACGACACAGTGATGACCCAAGGCAACTTTTAACGTTACAGATAAGACAGCTAGACTTATCTGTCATGTAGGAGATGGTGGGAATATGATCATGTCTCCTACATGGGGAATCTGATCATTTCTCCTACATGACAGATAAGTCTAGCTGTCCTATCTGTAAAGTTAAAAGTTGCCACCGTCTCCTACATGGGGAATCTGAACATAGCACTCTCTGAACTTTCTAATTCCCCATNACAGATAAGTCTAGCTGTCCTATCTGTAAAGTTAAAAGTTGCCACCGTCTCCTACATGGGGAATCTGAACATAGCACTCTCTGAACTTTCTAATTCCCCAT
>LPNX011014819.1:421034-478997 GCA_001517045.1 Pseudotsuga menziesii
TTTCTCTAGTGTTTAATGAGCATGCCAAAGACATAAAGTACACTTGAAATATTTTTCATGTTTAGGTATAGAGCATGAAAAAAGAGAAAACTAAGTTCATATCGAGCACTCCTTTTCCATAGGTTTAGTCCCTCAGGTCCGAAAAAGTGATAAATCTATGCCTGAGAATACTCTTCTCAATTACGTAGAAAAGAGAGCGATCCTTTCTCGTATTATTCCACACAGCCCTAGAAAGTGATAACCTACCACCAATGTGGATGCCCATTCACATATTCTTAACGAGCCTGAATGGACAAGTTTACTTGATAGTCAAGTCTATTTTGAGGAGTTAGAGCTGGGTCTAAAGAAACTCCATAAGGGCAGGGAGCCTTATAAAGGGGATAGCTTGTAAAAAGAGACCAAAATGAGGCTCAATTTGGCATGAAAAATTAACTAAGAAGGATCCCCTAAAACTATGACAAATGCGGCATGATTACTAAAAGACAATCAATGTGTTCTAAACTAGGGTACTCATGGAAGGAAATCCCTATCCACGGAAGAACAATGGTATAGACAAGGTAATAATGGTTAAACACCATAGTCCATGGTCAAAGTAGTGATCATAGGGTTAAGGCGGTGTTAGCACCAGAATCAAACCAAAGGTTGCGGAAGGCCCACTCCTGGGTAACAACAAAACCACTTTTGAAGAGAGAACTAGCCTTCTTCTCTTCCGAGAGGGATCTCTCACAAAATGTTAATTATGCCAGATATATGCAAGTGAAACTATAAATTGTTGTAAAAGTGGTTGAAACAAAACACAGAACCATTGAGCGATGGAGTCAAGATATATAACAGAAATAAACAAAGCTTATGCAAGTGATTCCAACACAGGGGAAAGATAGCCACTCGGTCACAGTCAATTTATAATTGTTTGGTGGAAAAGAGGAACATGAATAGACCATCAACACAGAGCATTGAAAAATGAATTATGTATTAACTTTATAAGAAAACTTTGGTGAATATCTAAAACAACAGACAGAACATAGCAAGTATGAATTCCAAACTGTTATACACTACGTTTCAGATATGAAAGAAAACAAAATGGGTGAGATAAATTGGAAAAAAATTCACATAAGAAAGGAAATAACAGACTGTAAGCGTGAATGAAACATGAATCCCTGTATGAAAATGTCGACCTCGGCTTTGCAATTATATTAAAATTCTCTTGAAACAAACACACAGCAAAATTACAAAGGTTTCAACCCCTTCTCCTTCTTCAGGAGGTATAATTATAGTATTTGGTTTTCCCAGACCGACATCCGAGAATCAAAATTTGTAACAATCAGAAGGACATCCTCTAACAACCTCTTAGGTGGCACATTGGCTGCGACTTGTGTGAAACATCCAGACAATGAAATGTGAAACGCGGGATGAAATAGGCATGAGAGCATCCTGTAATCCCATCTGGTGGGTGATGACTATACAAAGCTCCGAGACAAGCGACTGTTGGGAAGGGGATGCGACGTAGAGAAAATTTCTTGCGTACCATCATTGTCACTTCTATGAGTGCGCTTTGAGTTTGGGTGACCCATATTGTTGGATGACTCTCCATAAATCGGGACTAGGCATGGTCGTAGCCATCACATCGTATGCTTGCGCTTGGAGCTTCATCGTTTATGGGTATGAAATCTTGGGGACTTTGGAGCACGAGGCTTTAAAATCAAACAATAACTCAAAATCACTTTCCAATTTGTCAAAACCGACCTTCCTGACAATGCTTGTTACATATCTCCAAATTTGCTGTCATCCAATCGGTAGTGCACTAGGCACTCCTGATACTCCTTCTGAGACATTAAAGGACCCTTTTATTCCTAGAAAAATGGGAGCTCTCTGCTTACCAGTGGTCTGAATAACTTGATGACTTCTCGGACTTTGTGCTCAGTAACTTCTATTTTCGCCTGTACTATCTCCATCATCCTATGCTTAGCCACTATCTTTCTGGCTTCAGAGACAACAATGATCCTATTTTGAATACCATATCTGTTAGCGGACCCGTATAACATAGAGCTTAGGAAGGTTATGGCATTCTTCGAGGTCACTAAGGGCCTTTTGTTCACTTCTGTCGATACTATATGGGCATGTTTCTTGGATTCTCTCATAGCCATTTCCTGATCTTCAATAATATCTAGGTAGGGCCAGAATTTTTCAGCTTCCATGATGATTTGATCCCAGATCAGATGCCTAGCGCCTTGCAAGGAAAGTTTGCCGACCACCTGTTGGCTCAATTCAACATTTTGTTGAGCTAGTTCTTGGCATTTCTCCTCTGCCTTTTCTCTTCCTCGTTCCTCTTTGACTCTTTCCTTTTCCAGTTCCTCAATCTGCTATTTCAGTTTAATGAGATTGGTATCCTTTAAGCCTATATGGGACATTGCTATGGAGAGGGAGTTGGTATCTATCTCTCCAGCCATACCTGTGGACTGAATTGTATTCTCTGTGCTTCTGCTTTGAAGCTCATTTTCCTTCATTTCTAATTTGGTTTTCAATTCTACCTCACTATTCCTCAAAAGCTGGATATCTGATTCCCATTGTCTCCCCTTTTCTTCAAGATTTGGTATCTTAGCTTTGTAGTTAGTAAGCTTGGAGTTCAATACCTCTTTTTCCCTTTCAAAGTCAGCCAATTCATCGGCTTGAGCGAGCTGGGTGCCAGGGATTTTTATCTTCCTTTTTAAGGTCTGGATCTCCTTTTCTTTGTCATCGAGCAATTTCTGAGCCAAACTCCTTTTCTATGCAGATCCTTCTATTTGCATAGCTTCCTTTTGTAAGTTGTTGATTTGGGCTTTGAGTGCTTTATTCTCCACTCTCACCTTCCTTAAAAGATTTGAAGTTTTCACCCTATTCTCCTCCAGCTTAGACATTTGTATGGTAGCTTTAAGCAGTCTGGTATTTAGTATATCCCCAGTCTCTTTGTTATGGTGTATGATGTCAGTAGTGGGAACCTTTGAAAGGTTCACATTGACCTCGAACACCTTGTTCCCCATTGCCAGGGATAAGTTAAGGGTATTAGTGGCATGATCCCTTACAGTTTTCAGTGCCACATTGGGGTGAGGAAACCGTGAGGCTTCGTTGTATAGTTCTGCTGTCTCCTTGAAGGTTTTATCATCCCTCTCTTGGTAAGACCTCAGACATTCTTCTTTGGACGCATGCTTGATCGGAGTCTGTCCGTCAAATACATACTCTTGTATTTGCAATTCGGCTGCCTCGGGCTCTTCCTGTCACTGCTCTTTTATTAAATTCTTATTCTTTGCCTGTCCCCTTTTGACCTGCACCAATTACTATATCGGTTCCACCTTCTGTTTCTTGGGCATGCTGGCAGTGTCCATTTCTTCAGTGTCCATGGGCCCTAGATCCCCTCTTTTCATTGAACTTTCTGAATTGCTGACAAGTGATGAGAATCCACCTGCTATCGCAACTACTATAGCCAACTCTCTTTAGGGAGAAACTACCCCTGGTAGCTGTGAACCAGTGCCCTGTTCTGAGCTGGTTTTCATTGGGGCAGGATTAGGGAAATCGTCCCAATTCGCTACTTCTCTAAGTCCAGGTGTCTCAGTGTGCTCAAAGGGCTTGCATTTTTGAGCTTTCCTTCTTTTGGAAATCACCCGGTGAGGATCATAATTTATTGCTTGTTCTGTGGAAAACTCCATGACTCTAAGCAAGTTGGTGACCAGGGGCAAAGCAACCCTGCTTCTAACTGTGTATGGTTTTAATTCCCATGGAAAAATCAAACTTGAACTTTTCTTAAAGTTCAAGAAGTGTTATTCTTCGACAATGATTTTCTATCGGATTAATTCCAGGGAGAAAACCCTGGGGGTTAGAAAATCTGGTAGGATGCAGGGTGGATGTACAAAGCCATACAAACTTATAGTCGTTCCAAATTCTGCGAGGAACCGGTCTCCCATCTTCTTGCTATTTGACAGTTGCAAAATTTTCCTCATCTCAGGCAACACCCTAGGTAGCCTTTCCTAAAAGAAGAGTTCATATATTTCAGCCATCAAGTGGTTCATGAATTTACAGTAATCTGTGGCCATATCAGCAGTGATTACCAATTCTGGTACTTGTAGGTACTCCTCATTATAGGCTATAAACATCCTCAACAAAAGGGACTGGAATCTGGACATTCTAGTGTCATGGAAGTTCGTTAACTGAGAACGGATGTTCTCGGCCAGGAACTCATCAAATTTAAGGCAACAAGATTGACCGGATTGTCCAAGCAATTTAGGTTTGGCCGGGCAAGTGCTTAAGACAAACAAAAGACTCAACAATGAATCTGGGATGTACGCGTCGGTATCTATACCTAGGAACTGACTGGCCAGGGATATACACCACTAAGTTTCTTCATTGAATTGGCTGAGGTCGATTGGGTAAGATAGGTCGATGGGTTCTCCATTGGGTTTAGAACAGGCCTTCAGGAAGGCTTCTTTACTTTCATCAGTAGACTCTCTAAAACAACGTACAATGTCTTCTTCTCGGTAGTCTTGGGATATATGGGTGAATTCATCTGGGATATCCAGGGCTTTGCGGATGACAGAATCTTGAATTGGGCAAAGGATTTTAGACTTAGACTTATTCATAATAATGCCTTCGGTGACAGAGAAATTATTTGCACACCATTCGACAAATTCAGGGCAATGGGGGGTTTGGTCGACAGAGAAGAAGTGGAAGAAAGATTTAAAAACACCGTAGGTATCTCTACCTCGGTTCTTAAGAGCTTCTAATTTGCCTCTGGAGGTTTCAATAGCTTCTCCCACCAGGATGGTATCAAAAATCTCAACATTTTCGTCCAACAGGATCTCTTCTGTTCTCCGACCCGCGGCCTTAGGCCCTACATCATCTCTCACTCCTACCACTCCTATTTCGTCCATTTTCAAATAATGCTAAGGAGGTATCAAGGGCTTACCTTGTTCTGTAGCATAGTCTCTTGGCCGGTGCGGGCTGGCGCTCTGGAGGTGGTTGGATATTCAACGGCTTCGAGGTTTCAAAAAAGACAAATTTTTGCAGCTTCATGTGGGCCTTCTTTATAGCTTTTCACCCAATCATAATCTTCACGCATTTCTTAGGCGGTTTGCACCGTAGATTTTACTCTTCGCAACCTAAACCGTAGATATGTGGGGTCCTTCATGCCACGTTTTTTGTTACCTAGCATGTGCAAAGCCCAATTGTTGATCGGGATCGACTTCCTTCACAACCGTCGATGCGGATGGACCGTACCGTTCTTCACGAAGCGAGGTCCTGTTTTCCTCCATGCTACTCTAGATGGTGAAATAAACAATGATCGCCAATCTCCCTCCGATCTCATATGCACCATCGATCAAAACGGCCCGTACCACTTTTCGCAATGCTGAACTGCTACTTTCATCCTCACTAGTTTGGGATGCAAAATCGTTCTCAGCTGCAGATCTTCTTGGGTCCCAATCTCGACCATTGGATGCATCCATTCTTTAAACTGTTTCGCACATCTGAAGAAGCGGCTTGCGTCAGGCATGTTCGCCATGTGAAATGGTTTGACGACGTTGATCTGCCCTCTAATCATCCTCAGCCTTTGATCATGACTCCCCTTTAATGCCTCCAGTGCACCCAATGCTTTCTTCTTACCCTCGCTTCCCCAATCCACAGACTATCTCGCTGGATTTCGACGTTCATCACCAAGGCTTACCCCAAGGTTGAGCGTTATCTTGTGTGTGCCATCAGCTCTTTCTGCGAATACTACACTGACTTCTCAACACTTCTCGACGGGGCCGAAGGATGCGAGTATCATTTATGCCCAAAATTTATCAGAGTGTTAACAATCGGCTCCATGAAGGATGCTATCCTCCCAATGAGGTAGAAAAGAACCCCCATACTAGTCACCTCATCCATTGAGAACCTCCTATTATTTTATTACTTGAAAGAAAAACAAACTTCGAAAGAATGGTTACCTCTTCTGATCTTAGGCCTTCTCCACGGGATTCAAATATTCTGATTCACCATTCGTACTGATTAAAACATAAGACATATTTACACTATGATACATGGACCTAAGTCCCTTTATTCCAAGTAGTGCTTCAAGAACCTTCCATTCACCATGCCTCCTTCATACTGCGACCCATTTGGATACTACAAAATGAAGGCGTTGTCTCCTCTATGCGTCGCAATAAGATAAGGGCCTACCCACAAATGGTCGAATTTTTCGTGCTTCCCTTTGTCTTCATGAGGGGCATCCCATTTCAACACCAAGTCATCGACCTAGAAAACACTTCTTTTACTCTCCTATCGAAGGTATTCTTCATTTTCTCTTGGTGTATCTGGACTTTATCATAAGCCTTGTCCCTTACTTCATTAAGCTCAATGATCTGGTTGATCCTTCATTGAATGGGATTGGGCTCGTCCAACGGATCCCATAATAACTTCATGAGTGGAATGCCTAAAGAAGCAGGAAAAAATACTTCGGCTCCATACACTAACTGAAATAGTGACATACCAATGGCCCTTTTGGTGATGATTCTGTCAGCCCACAAGGCATATTTCAATTTAGTGTGCCAAGATTTCTTGTTATCCTCCAACAACTTCTTAATGATCCTCACAAGGATTTTTTTAGAATATTTGGCTAACCCATTCCATTGTGGGTAATAAGCCGTAGAGTGATTTAGGATTATATGGTACTTATGGCAAAAGTTGATAATCTTTTTGGATTTAAACGCAGGGGCGTTATCGGTTACAATCCGCCTCGGGCAGCCGAACCTTGCCAGAATATTTTTTTCTATGAAATCCATTATCACTTCTTATGTAGCTTGCCTGGTGGGTGTGGCCTCAATCCACTTTGTGAAATAATCAGTGGCATTCAGAATCCACTTATGCTGCTCGAAGGAGTTTGGATTTATCTCACCTATGAAATCTAACCCCCATTGCTGGAATGGAGCTTCCACAGATATCGGGTTGAGGGGGAGAGACACCACCTTCCTTTTCCCTTCAAAAATTTGACACTGGTGGCATTTAGTCATTTCCTTATAGACATCAGAGAACAACGTGGGCCAATAAAACCCTGCTCTCAGAATTTTGTTCGCGGTAAATTTCCAGGAATGGTGTCCTCCACAATCTCCTTCATGAAATTCCTTTGCCATACGTTGAGCTTCGTCCTCCAGAATACAATTCAGCAGTATCCCCTTGGGTTTTTTCCAGTAGAGATATTGTTCTATGATACAAAATTTCACAGCTTTTAGTTTTATGGATCTATCCCGGGGTTTTCTTAGCCCAGCAGGGGGTTGTAAATTCTGTAATACAAAAACAATGTCAGCATACCAAGGAGACACAGAGAAATCAAGCTTCACCTGCACCTCCGCTTCCTCCTGACTAGGATGACAAGCCAAAAAATTCAGCTGCAGAGAGTCACAATGGGAGTTCTCCATCATCCTAGCCAATCCCTGCCCTTTGATCAACTTCGTGGGCTTGATTTCTATGTCATATTCCAGGAGCACTGCAACCCATTTAGCTCTCTTTCCTTCTGGGTCAGGCTATGTAAGTATGCTTTTCACTACACTGTAAGGTACATATGCAATTATGTGGGAATGGAGGATGTAGATTCTAAAATACTTCAAGGCTTTAACCAAGGCGTAGGCTTGTTTTTCCATTATACTATATTTCAGTTCTCCATCTCTCAATATCTTACTGAAGAACGCTATGGGCAGTTCTTCACTTCAATCATTCTTTTGCAGCAACACTACCACTATAGTGTGTTATGAGGAATAACAGAATACTAAGAAATCCTTTTCAAAATCTGGCCTGATTAGAACAGGAGCTTCTGAAATGGCCTGTTTTATGTCTTTGAAAGCTTTCTTGGCTCCCACCGTCCACTTAATTTCATGATCTTTCCTTAACATGTAAGTAATGTCCATTAGGATTTCGGTGAAGCTAGGGATGAATCTCCTCAAGAAGTTGACTTGACCAATGAAAGATTGGATTTCTTTCTTGCTCCTTGGTTCCTCTACTTTCAAAATTCCCTTTACCTTGTCTGGATCGATCCTGTTCCCTTCCTTTTAAATAATGTGCCCCAACAACTTTCCTTCTTCCAGAGCAAAGTTCGACTTTCTAGGGTTCAAGGAAATGCCATAATTTGTGCATTTAATGAAAAATATTTCCAGGTGCTTGATATGATCTTTATCCCACCTGGAGTATACAGTAATGTCATCCATATATATCACCACAAATTTGTCTCTCTCATATGCAAAAGCAATATCCATGGCACGTTGGAAAGTTTCTCCAGCATTCATTAACCCAAATGACATCTTTGTGTACATGAATGTACCCCAAGGTGTGGTGAAAGTGTTTTTTTCTTGGTCTTCAGGAAATAACTTCACCTGATTGTACCCAGAAAAATCATCCATAGTGTATATCCTCTCTGAGCCTACCACCCTCTGCAGGATCTGGTCCATCTTTGGCAATGGGTAGTTATCTTTCAAAGAAACTTTATTTAAATTCCTGAAATCTACGCATAGACTTATCTCCCCATTCTTTTTCTGGACAGGAACCAAATTGGATACCCATTTTGAAAACCTCAAAGTTACTATTATCTTTGCATCAAACAACCTTTTTACTTCTTTTTCAATAATGGGTACTAGTTTCGGATTAATCCTCCTGAGTTTTTGCCTGAATGGTTTTTCTCCAGGTTTAATCGGAATAGTATGCTGTATGATGGAAGTGTCATATTCTTTGAGATCTTCATAACTCCATGCAAACACATCCGTGTAATTTTTCATTAGGTTCACATACCCTTCTTTTTCTTTAGTGGGTGATTTCTTGGACAATTTTAGAATTTTAGGGTCACCTTTAGCGCCGATATATACATGTTCGATGACATTCGTGGCAGGCTCGACCTTCGGATCCTTGGCTACATAATTTTGGTCAAAAAAAGATTCCAAAGGGATCAGGCCCCTGGGAATATGATTTCTTTTCAATTGGACTATATCCATGCCTCCCAAATAATCCTTCAGCGTTCCCGTTCTGACGACTTCTTCCCCTTCCTCTTCAATGCCTAGGAAGTTTTTGGGGTTAGCGCCATCTTCATCAATGTGAGTGTTCACAAACTCACCATACATCTCTAGAAATATTTTGATCTGCATATCATCTTCAAAGACTTTCCAATATTTAGTGTTATCTGGTATGGAAGGTCTGTTTAAAATCTCCACTTTATATTTCTTTTTTCCTGCCGCAGGAGCTTCAAATTTTCCTGCTGCAGTCGCCAGAGAGTCTACTACCACATTCTCGTCTCTGGGAATCAATTGGACCGTATGTTCAGTGAAGAAATTTCTGAACATATCCCATACCTCATTCCGGTAGGCTGTCATTCTCGGATGTTTAGTCTGATAGATATAATTCACTTGATTTACTACAAGCTCTGAGTCCCCAAAAATTTTGACCCTTTTCGCTCCTAAATCTTTCAGTGCACGTAGGCCCAGCAACAAGGCCTCATACTCTGCTACATTGTTAGAGCATTCAAAGACCAACTTATAAGAGTAGGTTTTGGTATCTTCATTGGGGGAGATTATATACACACCTGCACCAGCACCCGCTTTAGACACCGAGCCATTGAAATACATCTTCCAAGGTCCTTCTTACATTTGCTTCCTTTCAGCTTCTAGCTCGTTGGCCTCTTTTTTATCCTTTTGTGGCACAAATATTTATGAGCTGAAAGGAGATATATCATTGAAGAAAATAGAGGACCCCAAGTCCGTGTCGACGGCATAAACATGATGGATGTCGGGCTGAGTTTGACTACTCATGACATAAGGCAACCTCTTCTTGCTGTATATCCTTTTGCTTTCATTTTGAACTGGAATTGTTGCATAGGTCATGTCCATTTGCAAGCTTCCTTTCAGCTTCGAAGTCCAAGATTTTGACAGCAAAATACCAAACTTGGGAGGAATGTCGGCCATGACGACATCCATGACTACAATTTTAGATGGCAACTTATTTAAAGATACCACCATGTCTTTGATCAGTCCTAGAAATTTCACCCTTTTAGAATCAAAGGAATACAGGTCTTCATAACGCCTTGTAATCTCCAACCCCAGGCTTTCCACCACTCCCTTTGGCATCAGATTGTCTGAGGCTCCCGAATCCAGCATAGCATTGTGTAACACCATATCATGCACATTCAAGCTCATGTAAAAGGAGGGCACCTCCTCGTCGTCACTGTCCACGCTGTCAATATTAGACCCCATAATAATAGTAGGGTTGTCCTCGGTCAACTCTAAGATATCAGGGTGAACTTCTCCTTGATTTGCAATCATCATTGTTATAGTGTCCCTATATTCCCGATTCCTCAATAATTCATTGAAAGGAATCGAGACCTTTAGCTTAGCTAGCTCATTTTGGAGATTAAACATGGGAGGGGTTTTTCCCAGTTCGACAGGTGCCACTGGCTCCAACTCTCTCACATTACTATTCCCCTTTTCCACTTCTCTGGGTGCCATCGGCCCTTTTTTTTTCATTTCCTTTCCCAGGGCCGGACTGACTACTAGAAGGTTGGTCTGGGTTTAACCCTCCCTTATGTACAGCAGCATCGCCAGCAGAGTCACCACCCTTTTTTATGTATAGCAACATCTCTACTCCTTAACTTGATCTTCCTAAAATCGTCTATAGAATGCATATACCCTTTATGATATTGCTCCAATTCCTCAGTCAGGGTCTTGTCATCTGCTTGAGCAAACATATCATGTTCCTCTTCCAGTCAAGTAGATCTCAGAGTCCAAATTGCCGAAATGATGGATATGGTCTTCGGCAGATTCAACTTCATCTTCGGCAGCCACATAGTTTTCAGGGAAATGAGGCCTGATTGGCTGCTCTTCTTGGTTTCTCAGATTCCTCACATCCCTTGGTCTATTTGGTTGGAGTGGGGGAGGGACTTGCCTCCTAAAATTGGGATTCCTTATTTGAGGCTCATTCTGCTCCTGGTTCATTGACTTAGCCTCCACCGTTATCCTGTCCATCAACTTTTCCATAGTTTTGAGCATCATCTAAAATTTTATATCACTAGATGAAGATGCAGAAGTAGAGGGGTGTGCCTCTTCTCTACCTTTCCTTCTGTCGATATTCGCCCTTGGTTTAATTTTCCCACATGCCATCATATTGGCCTCTACTTCTAGGGCATCAGTGAACATGGCTGGGAGAGTGTTTGACTTTCTTTCTCTCAATAAGAGAGAAAAATCATTGTCAAAGGCACCAACGTAATGAAGTTTAGCTGCCCCAGGCGAAGGTTTGATATCGACAGGTATCGAGTTGTAGACCCGCATGAATCTGCTGGAAAACTCATGGACTAATTCAAAACCTCCTTTCTTGAGATTGTTGTATTGAGACAAGACCTATAAGGGGCTTTGTTTATCATCCCACATTTCTAGAAATATGGTTTGAAAGCCGATGAAACTACGGATAGACCTAGGTGGCAGATCTTTGTACCATTTCTTGGCTTCCCTAGAAAAACTCTGAGCGAACATCTGCATTTTGACATCTTCATCATCCACCTCTTCCAGGTAGATGAAGTCGTCGAACTTATCCACATGGTACCTTGCTGAGACATTCCCATCCCCGTCATAGAGTGTGATTCTTTGGGCATAATTCATAGGGAGGTCGTGGAGAACCAGAGGTAGGGCTAACGGGGCAAAGCTAGAAGCATCCATCGGGGTAGGCCGGTTAGGAACATACAGGGGGTTGGGAAACTGGGTGTTCTGAAAGATAGGGGCTATCTCTTCAGCTTTTGGTGGGGTTTCTAGGTTCATCCACAAAGAATCAAGCAGATAGGATTGCAGCGTATTAGGGTCAACCCAAAATTTTCTTAGGTCGGATTCGGATTTAGATTTAGTTAGCAGTTTTTTAGCCCTAACCCCCCACTCGGGTTCAACTAAACTGTACAAAGATTGAGATGATGAAGTATCAAACAATGGAGAATCCAATTTCTCTTTATTTCTATTCCTAAGTATTCTTTCTAGATTATCAACACTGAGTAAAGTTTCGGTATCAGAGTTACCTTTTGTGTGGATCTTTCTGGAAGCCAAGATATCTAGTGTGGTACAGGTCGAAACAGGTGTGGATTCACCAGGACAAACGTACAACCTTCTAGTGAATTCATAAATTTTTGTTTTCCCACAGAAATCCCTTTCTTCCTGCTCATCGGTCTCCTCAGTGGAATCACCTTCCAGAATCTTTCAGTGGAGTCGCCAGGGCAAATGATACAACCTTCTTCACATGTATGAATCTCTGTTTTCCCACAGAGACTCTTTATCCTTTGAATCTTTGTCATTCTTCCTAGGGGTGATATTCAATCTCGTCCTCGGAAACGGTGCTAGTTTGTTAGCATCGGAATCAAACCAAAGGTTGTGGAAGGCCTGCTCCCAGGTAACAACAAAACCACTTTTGAAGAGAGAACTAGCCTTCTGCTCTTCTGAGAGGGATCTCTCACAAAATGTTAATTATGCCAGATATATGCAAGTGAAACTATAAATTGTTGTAAAAGTGGTTGAAACAAAACACAGAACCATTGGGAGATGGAGTCAAGATATATAACAGAAATAAACAAAGCTTATGCAAGCGATTCCAACACAGGGGCAAGATAGCCACTTGGTCATAGTCGATTTATAATTGTTTGGTGGAAAAGAGGAACATGAATAGACCACCAACACAGAGCATTGAAAAATGAATTTTGTATTAACTTTAGAAGAAAACTTTGGTGAATATCTAAAACAACAGATGGATCATAGCAAGTATGAATTCCAAATTGTTATACACT
Organism: Pseudotsuga menziesii; assembly: GCA_001517045.1. Classification (NCBI taxonomy): domain Eukaryota; kingdom Viridiplantae; phylum Streptophyta; class Pinopsida; order Pinales; family Pinaceae; genus Pseudotsuga; species Pseudotsuga menziesii. The sequence goes on from LPNX011014819.1 coordinate 433,825, forward strand.
ACGTTTCAGATATGAAAGAAAACAAAATGGGTGAGATAAACTGGAAAAACATTCACATAAGAAAGGAAATGACAGACTGTAAGTGCGAACGACACATGAATCCTTGTATGAAAACGCTGACCTCGGATCTACAATTATATTAAAATTCTCTTGAAACACACACACAGTAAAATTACAAAGGTTTCAATCCCTTCTCCTTCTTCAGGAAGTATATTTATAGTATTTGGTTTTCCCAGACCAACATCCAGGAATCAAAATTTGTTACAATCAGAAGGACATCCTCTAACAACCTCTTAGGTGGCACATTATCTACGACTTGTGTGAAACGACCAGACAATGAAATGTGAAACGTGGGATGAAATAGGCATGAGAAGATCCCGTAATCCGATCTGGAAGGTGATGACTGTACAAATCTCTGAGAAAGGTGGCCGTTGGGAAGGGCATGCGACGCAGAGAAAATTTCCCGCGTACCATCATTGTCACTTCTACAAGTGCGCTTTGAGTTTGGGTGACCCATATTGTTGGATGACTCTCCATAAATCAGGACTAGGCATGGTCGCAATCATCATGTCGTATGCTTGCACTTGGAGCTCCATCATTTTTGGGTATGAAATCTTGGGGACTTTGGAGCATGTGGCTTTAAAATCAAACAATAACTCGAAATCACTGGCCAATTTGTCAAAACCGACCTTCCCTGACAACGCTTGTTGCATATATCCAAATTTGTTGTGGTCCAATCGATAGTGCACTAGGAACTCCTGATACTCCTTCTGAGACATTAAAGGACCCTTTTCTTCCCAGAAAAAGGGGATCCCTCTGCTTACTAGTGGTCTGAATAACTTGATGACTTCTCGTACTTTGTGCTCAGTAACTTCTATTTTGGCCCTTACCGTCTCCATCATCCTGTGCTTAGCCACTATCTTTCTGGCTCCAGAGACAATAACGATCCTATTTTGAATACCATATCTGCTAGCGGACCCATCTGACATAGAGCCTAGGAAGGTTATGGCATTCTCCGTGGTCACCAAGGGCCTTTTTTCACTTCTGTCGATACTATCTGGGCTTGTTTCTTGGCTTCTCTCATAGCCATTTCCCGATCTTCAATAATATCTAGGTAGGGCTGGAATTTGTCAGCTTCCATGATGATTTGATCCCAGATCAGATTCCTAGCGCCTTGCAAGGCAAGTTTGTCGACCACCTGTTGGCTCAATTTAGCATTTTGTTGAGCCATTTCTTGGCATTTCTCCTCTGCCTTTTCTCTTCCTTGTTCCTCTTTGACTCTTTCATTTTCCAGTTCTGTTGTAGCTGCAACTTCTCCCAAATTTCTAAAAATTTTGGACCCTCCTTGTCGATTTTGTTTGCCCCACTCTGCTACCTGTTTGGATTGTTTGAGGCCATTTTTCTTGATTTTTGAGATTTCATTTGGGTCTATGCATGTTGTGGACTATAAGGCTCAGCCGGTTTTACATTATTTTACTTTTGAAGTTTAAAGTGGGTTTTTCAGTTGCCATTCTTTTGGAAACCAGTTAGACATGGTGCCGATAATTAAAGTCTTTCGTTGAACCCGGGTTCTATTTTGAAAAAGACCTTGCTTTGCAATTTTTCGGAAAGTGTTATGACTTTTATCGGAGGCCGCAGGTTGATGGAGTTCCACCGTTGCAGCCCCAGAGTAGACTAATTTCCCGCCAGGTTGTTCATCTTTTCGTTGACGTCCTGTTCTTTTTCTCCGATGTTGAATAATTTGTGGATTTTCTTGACCTTTTAACTTCCGCCGTTGCGGCTGTGTGGCGCACTAACTATCCGATGCCTGTAGAGGATCTGACCTCCAACGTTTCATCGCGCCATTTTTTATTTGTGTGTCGAAACCACTAGATTGTAGGTTACCCACTGTTACGGCTGCGTAGCCCACTAACCGACCGATGTCGAGTGTTCCGATCCGCCGATGGGGGTTTTTATGTGCCCGTTTCTTAATCATTTTCCTGCCGATAGTTATGAGATCATAACTGTTTTCGTAAGAAACCGGTGATCCTTGTTTTTAGGTTGATCTTTGCACATAAGAACCCATCTCTGGTTTTCTCTTTGGTACTCATTTTATTGATATTATGGTTTATTTTTATTAGAGATATTCAAAATAAATGATGAATTCTCTTTTGATGACAGACATACATGGCAATTTTTTCTCAGATCCCTTTGAATATTATCGCGGCAAAGAAGATGCAGTTGGAGGGAAAAGCACGCTAGAGTATAAGGCGGCGGAGTCGTTGCTCAAGGAAGAAAATTACTAAGGGGCCGAAGGGGGACCGAGGAATGATAAAACGTAATCATTACAAAGCAAAGGCCTAGGCTTGGGCGATTCGTCAATTACCTAGCTGTGCCCATTTTTTCATAGAAATCTTTATTTAAAACGTAACGTTGAATTATGAGCATTCGCGTAATGACAAAACCAGAGATTGAAACGGTTGTGGGGCAACCGAAAGGTTTTTGAGCTGATTCTTGTATAAATGTACAAAGGAGAGAGAGAGAGAGGGAATTTTTTCCCAGAAAAACTTGTGAACTACTTGTTGTAAGATGAACTACTTCGTTTTGCAATAATAAAATTACAAATTTTTGCCTGTTGAAGAAAGTGCTGTGTGGAATGTTCAAATGTGTTGAAATGAACAATGTTGAAGGGGAACTATTTCGTTTTTAGCTGTGTTTCATTAACTGTGAGATCGTTCTAACTTTCTGAACCTATGTTCTTATATGAATGTTCTCTAGTTTATTTTGTGACAATTTCCACTATGAGTAATGAATGTTTTAACAGACGACGAGCTATCTTGTTGTGCACATCTTTATTCATGTTTATGTGTTTTGATTTTAAGAACAACTATCTGTGATTTATCTTATCATATGAACGGTGTTACATTACTCATTAATTAATGATATTGCTCCCTAGGGACAACTTAGTTAATATTGTTTTTTTTAGTTTGTGTGTGATTTAGATGTGAGAGAGCCTAAGACGAGAGGTAAGAACCTGCGCATCACATTGTGACCACTCCTCGCATTCTCTATCAATCTGCATCTTAGATAGGCACTTGCATATCATACTTAAAGTCAAAAAATACAAAAATATATACGGTGGACCAGGATGCAACCGGTAAAACCCTTTGTTTTTGTTACTTGACCTATGGTAGTCGGACCGCAAACCGGACGGATTCCCTATACCAAACAGTCACGGGCTAGTTGAGAACGTTGACTGGGGAGAATCCCTTGCTATTGTTGCCTATGAAATTCCAGGCCTCAACAGTTTCTGGTGCTAGAAGGAGTGCCACCAGTGCATGGCTGGCCAGGGAAATCCATTTCCTCGAAATTACTCCACCAGTGATAGTTTTGAAAGCAGTTTATTTCCTGATCCAAATACTGAAGAGAATAGAGAACATTTGTTTTGTATGGACAACCAAGTAGTAAATGATATGAGAAGACACACATGGGCCTATGTAAAGAGTATTGGAGGATTACCCAATATCCCAAATTTACCTCGAAGATAGTACAAGAAGAAAGATCGTCCCATCTTGGAAGATTCAGTGTTGGTTGGAGATTTGGAAGAGTTAGTAGAAGTAGCATTACAGGAAGTTGTTCAGCCTTTGAATCAAGTAGTCCCAAACAAAACCTTACTGTTCTCCTGTGCATACTCCTGTTCCCTCACCTCCTAACTATCGACCCAGACTCATGACAGGTGTAAATGCCAATCAGCCACTAAACCCACCCAATCCACCACCGGCTTGGAAAGCCAGATCACCCTTGAACTTAACAGCTCCATTGCATGAATTACCTCAAGCTTTTGAAAAGATGCTGCCCAAGTTCGATCCAAATGAGAAGATGTTAGTAGATGACCATTTACAAAGTTTTTATTTGGCAATAGAAGGATTGAGGGCTAGGGAACATGAGGATGTAGTTTGTAGACTTTTTCTGCATACCCTTAAAGGAGCAGCAACATCATGGTATTTTGGTTTTCTTGCAAACTCTATCGCAGACTGGGATACCTTTGAAAGGATTTTCAGAATTAAATATGCAGCACAAAAAACTCATGCGGATCTCATGAAAGGACTGTGCGCTTTAAAGAAAGAAAGAAAAGAGAAGGTGCATAGTTTTACCCAAATATTTGCAGCTTATCTTAATTTTTTTTCTTCTTCTGAAACTGACAAACCCTCTGATAAAGTTCTGATTGAGTATTATACTTCAGCTCTAGGGCCTGAATTGGCCATGTTTTCCAAAATGAAAGCCAAACCTACGCTAGCAGAGACTTATGAAGAAGCGGAAAGGGTAGAGGATGAAAAGGAAAGCATCGAATATTATCCTGAGCAGTCGGGAGAAAAAAATGTTGGGAGGAAATCTTTGTTATTTACTAAGCCTAAGGAGGAGCAATCACCATATTTTGAAGGAATGGCAAAGATGATGCAGAAGCTCTCTAACAGAATAATAGACTTGGAGAAGGAAAAGGAAGCCCAGAAGTTTTATAAGCCTTATTACAAGAAAAGGGAAGATAGCAATCAATCCCAACCCCCTCCGCATGGTCTCGCATCGATGAACTTAACGAAGGTGGGGATGGATAAATTTTGCACTTTTCACCAACAACCCCATTTTGAAAAAAATTGTCCTCAATGGATAAATTCAATGACGTTGGTAATGAATCAGCTTTTGGATTCCAAGTTAACCGAGGATAATGATGAAAAAGGGAAAGACAACAATAAGTCAACAGAAAAACAAGAGGATGAGGCCATGGTTTTATGGGACTGTGTATCGTTGTTTGATATCGAGGAAGAAGAGGATCTGAGACATGAAGATATCTTGGAAACGAATGTAATGATGAGAAGCCAGGGGTTGATTAAGGAAAACAGTCTTATGCTCCTGAAGATTAAGAAACTTCAAAAGAATGTTAAGAAATTTCAAAAAAACACCTCAGCTAATAAAATTCCGTAATTTACCACCACCAGTCAAAATCCAAGACAGATCAACATGCCTACTAATCCCATTGAAGAGAAAATAAATAAAATGAACCTCACAGAACATAAGATGGATTATGACATCGTGGAGGATATCAAAAAGGTAAGGGCAAATATCTCGTTATTTGAGATGTGCAATGTGCCACAGTAGAAAGAAAAGTTATTGAAAGCACTTGAAATATCAGAGGAGAAACTTCCCACTGATAATCATCCCCGAGAAGAAGAAATTGGTGAAGCAAGTGTGGGAGGTAAGCCTAAATGCAAGACTTTACCTTTCCTCCTGACTATTGAAATTTTCAACCACAACGTGCACAATTGTCTAGTAGACTCGGGGGCATCAGTCAACATTATGCCATTGTCAGTCTACAAAAAGATAAATGGATAACCTAAACCATCTACCTGGAAAGTCATTCAGTTGGATAGAATGAATGTGAAGGTAATTGGGGAAATGGAGGATGTTCTCATTCGCTTATCTTCAAATGATAAGGTATGTCAATTCATTGACATTGTGGTAGATGACATACCTGAAGCTTATGGACTTGTTTTGAGCAGATATTGGTCGGTAAAGCTGAATGGATATTTTGCTTCAGACTGGTCACATATGTGGCTACCTTATAAAGGAAGCCCAAATCAAATTAAGGTTTTAAGAGAGCCCCACATGAAACACAATGTTACTCAGTTCAAAGGTAAAAATGAACCCATGAATTCTGTTTTGGGAAATTACTTTATTGAGCTAGAACCGAGAAATTATCAAGCAGAGGAAGCCAGCGATACATCAGATGCTCAGCCTGACCTCCTCCGGTTTTCACAGGCTGATGAAATTGATTGTAAAATAGTAGACTTAGCTGTAAATGTAGATGTTGATTCACGCACAGTAGTGATAGGCGATTTTTGGACGCTTTTCTTTGATGGGTCTAAAACTTTGGAGGGGTCAGGAGCCGGCTGTGTCTTGATTGATCCTAAGAAAAATAAACATTTTATTTCATGTAGGTTAGAGTTTGAATGCACCAATAACACAGCCGAATATGAAGCACTAGTTCAGGGACTAAGAATAGCAATTGAATTAAAGGTATAAAATATGAAAGTGTATGGGGATTATGAAATAATTGTAAAACAAATTCAAAATCAAATACATTGCATTTCTCCTCATTTAAAATCTTATCAAAATGAAGTATGGGATTTGCTTAAATATTTTCATGCATTTAACATTGTATCGATTCCTAGACTTAAGAATGCGGTAGCTGACTTGTTGGCCACCTCAGCTGCCAGGCTCGTGCCCTCTAATAACCGGTGCTCTATTGAATTGCTTTTCAGGCCTTCGGTTCTAGATATGATTACCAATCTAAGAGTTTTTAATGATGATCAGCAGATTCTAGAATTCCTGACAAATGACGAGACTTTCAAAGGGGTGATTATTGATGATGAAGAACATCAGGCCGAGCTAAAATTCGATAATTTTATTCCTAATGGAGTCAGGACTTTAGAGTGAATGTTTGATCTAAACAAGAAATTCAGAAGGCCAGTGAATGTGAAGGCTCATAGCTCATCTCTACAGTTCGAGTTAATTAATTTGGGGACTGAAATTGAGCCTAAATATGTGAATTTGGGAAAATGTTGCTCTCTAGGTGAAAGAAATAAGTTCATCAGTTTGTTCAAACAATACAAAGATGTTTTCTCCTAGATGTATGAAGATCTGAAGACATATGACACTAATATTATTCAGCATGTTATCCCCATCAGATCCGGGGTCAAGCCCTATCAATAGCCTTTAAGGAAAATGCATCAGAAACTGGAGCCTCTAATTCAGAATGAAGTAAAGAAGTTGTTGGATGCTAGAATTATCTTCAAAGTTAGACACTCGAAATGGGTTTCAAATCTGGCACCGGTAAGGAAGAAATATGGAGAAATTAGACTATGTGTGGATTTCAGAAACCTAAATCGCGCTTTGGATAAAGACAAATCTCTTTTCCCACCCATGGAACAGATATTGCAAATGGTTTCGGGTTCTGAATTATTTTCTTTATTAGATGGATTCTCAGGCTACAATCAAGTGTTAGTAGCTGAAGAAGAGAGACTTAAAACTACATTCAGAACTAGATGGGGGACTTTTGCTTACAGAAGGATGCCCTTTGGACTCATAAAAACTGAAGGTACTTTCCAGAGGGCTATGGACATAGCTTTCCACGTTCTAATTGGTCGTAGTGCTGTAGTATACCTCGATGACATCACAATATTCTCAAAGAAAAGGGAGGAACACGCATTTCATCTAAAACATATTTTTGAACGCTGCCGAAAATATGGTATCTCATTAAACCCCAAGAAGTGCGTGTTTGCCGTTACCGAAGGTAAGTTGTTGGGTCATGTGGTTTCTAAGAAGGGGATCTCCATAGATCCAGAGAGGATCAAAGCTATCGAATAGATTCCCTTACCCCATAATAAAAAGGGCATGCAATCATTTATGGGGACCATAAATTTCGTGCAAAGGTTTGTGCTAGATTTCGCTCAAATTGTTAAGCCTTTGCAGCAAATGGTAAAGCAAAGTGTACAATTCAAGTGGACTGATGTAGAGAAGAGTGCATTTAGTAAAATAAAGACAGCTGTTGCGCACGCACCCTCCCTCAAAAGTATGGATTTTGAGAAAGATTTTATTTTGTACACTTTCACATATGATGATTCACTAGCAGTGGTGCTTACCCAGAAGGAAGATGGGGGAGATGAGTTTCCCATATCATTTATGAGCACTGGTCTACAAGGGGCCGAATTGAATTACCTAGTTGTGGATAAACAAGCTTACGCAGTGTTCAAATCAGTAAAACAATTCAGACCATATATACTTAAGAACCAGACAAAGGTAATAGTTCCACACCCAACTGTGAGGTCTCTTTTCGTACAAAAGGAGTTAGGAGAAAGAAGAGGCAACTAGGTAACAGCTCTACAGGATTATGACCTCAAATTCAAGCCAGCCTCCATAGTTAAAGGGCAAGGATTGTGCAAACTAATGACTGAAATTCAGGACAATAAAGAACATAACTGGGAAGACAAATCTGAATTACATTTGATGGATGTATGTCATCTTTTCACAGCTCCAAACTCCTGGTATCGAGGCCTTGTGTATTACCTTCAGGAGGGATTTTTATCAGAACACTGGAATTCTAAGTAAAGAAGAGCAATGCATCTTAAATCAGCCTCATACCAGATTGTTGACGGAATATTATTAAGAAAGAATTATGATGGAGTTCTTCTTAGATGCCTAGAGAAAGAAGATGCGAAGAAGGTCATGATAGACTTACATGATGGGCCTACTAGAGGACATTTTTCTAGGGATACAACAGCCCATAAAATTATCAGAGCTGGATACTATTGGCCCACACTGTTCAAAGATGCACATGCCCATGTCAGAAAGTGCAACATTTGTCAAAGGTGTGGTGGAAGACAAGTTAAAGCAGCAGGACCATTAAAGCCTGTGATGATAACAGAGCCTTTTGAGCAGTGGGGGATGGATATCATTGGAAATATAAAGCCAAATTCTTCCTTGCAACAAAAGTATATTCTGACGGCAACCGATTACTTCACTCATTGGGTTGAAGCCATTCCGTTGCGTAAAGTGAATGAAGATGCGGTCATGGACTTCTTGAAAGATCATATTATGACCAGGTTTGGGGTTCCAATTTCTCTAGTTCTCTATAATGCTACTTATTTTTCCTCTATTAGATTAACTACATTTGCTCATGAAAAAGGAATTAAGTTGCATTACTCTATAAAATATTATCCATAAGGAAATGGTTTGGCTGAATCTACAAACAAGAATCTGATTAGAATCTTAAAAAATACTGTGATAGAAAACCAGAGAAGTTGGCATTCAGCATTACCAAATGCTTTTTGGGCTGATAGGGTTACCCCCAAGACTTCGTTAGGCATGTCCCCATATACCCTTGTCTATGGAAAGGAGGCCATTATACCCCCCAATATCATGCTACCCTCTTCCATAATAGCTCAAGAATCAAGAGGATTAGATAATGAAGTCTTGCAGATGAGGATACATAATATTTTGAAGGCGGAGGAATCTAGAGCCATCGCCAAAGAACATTTTAAACAACAACATGAGGTAGTGAAGAGGTGGTTTGATAAGCACAAAACTGGGACAAAAGAATTTGAAGTAGGAGATTTGGTTCTTAAGTGGGATCACCCTCATGATGAGAAGGGAAAGCACACAAAGTTTCAACAGTTATGGGTAGGCCCTTTCCAGATTGTGGAAAAACTTGGCCCCTCAACCTATAAGTTGCAGGATTTACAGGGATGTGAGGAGAGCTTACCAGTAAATGGTTTATTTATTAAACCTTATTTTTCTTGATTTTGTTTTATTTTTGTTTTGTTTTGTACATAAATAATTGGCTTGTTTTGCCACTTTGATTTGTTCCTTTCCTGTTTGTTTAGTTTAGTTTCTTCTGTTTCCGATAAAAGAAGTAAACTTTGGTTGCATGGAAAGCATCATAACCCGTGATAAACTGAGATTCTTTGGGCATTAGACTGTGTCTTATTGTTTGAATCTAATGGAATTTCTTCTAGTAAGTAGTTTCCTAAATGTCTATGAACACATTGAGGTCCAACGTAATCCCTGAAATAACTCAGAATCAAAAGGTCTAGAATACTATTTCGAGGCTCCATCCATTTTATATCTAAAACGTCCTGGGGGGTGACAGCAAAAGACCCATGGAAAGGAGAGTAGGGTAAACAGTGTATTATATCTAAATGATCCCATGCCAAAAATGGAAAGCCAAAAGGCTAATAAGAGTCAAAACTCCTAAGAAAGTAATGTTTATCAAAACAGAGTACTGAATTATATGAGTACAGATTGCCGAAAGTTCTTCTCCGTCCGTGAGCTGAAAATTAAATGCATCTCTCACACAAAAGGACACTATGGATAGAAGAGCCTGAATAAAATTCAGAAAAAAGGCATGAGGAGGACTCAAAAGGACATAAAGTCCACAAACAAAAAATGCCAAGTGGCATGGGAATGGGGAACAAATGAATATTTCTGTTTGCCATGTGGTACAATCCTGTGGCGTTTAAGCTGGAAGCTACCCAAAGACAAAGTTAAAATAAAATCCACCTACTTAAGCCTCAAAAGAGTTATCCTGACCTTGAGATTTTGGTTTTCCATTCCCAGAAATTGGACTATCATCAATAATTACAAAAACATATATGTGACATTATGGGAATCCAGACCTCTGGAAGAATTCAGCATGTCGGTTTCACTACTAAACAGTATGTTGCTTAAGGAGGAGTTTATTCAGAGATCTGGGTTCACCAGTGAGCCGCCAATTGTTGCAGCTGCAACTTCTCCCAAATTTCTGAAAATTTTGGACCCTCCTTGTCGATTTTGTTTGCCCCACTCTGCTACCTGTTTGGATTGTTTGAGGCCAATTTTCTTGCTTTTTGAGATTTCGTTTGGGTCTATGCATGTTGTGGACTATAAGGCTCAACTGGTTTTACGTTATTTTACCTTTGAAGTTTAAAGTGGGTTTTTCAGTTGCCGTTCTTTTGGAAGTCAGTTAGACATGGTGCCGATAATTAAAGTCTTTCACTGAACCCGGGTTCTATTTTGAAAAATACCTTGCTTTGCAATTTTTCGGAAAGTGTTATGACTTTGATCGAAGGCCGCAGGATGATGGAGTTTCGTCGTTGTGGCCCCAGAGTAGACTAATTTCCCGCCAGGTTGTTCATCTTTTCACCAATGTCCTTTTCTTTTTCTCCGATGTTGACTAATCTATGGATTTTATTGACCTTTTAACTTCCACCGTTGTGGCTGTGTGGCGCACTAACTATCCGATGCCTGCAGAGGATCCGATATCTGACGTTTCATCGTGCCATTTTTGATTTATGTGCCGGAACCCCTAGATTGTAGGTTACCCGCTGTTATGGCTGCGTAGCCCACTAACCGACCGATGTCGAGTGTTCCGCTCCACCGATGGGGGTTTTTATGTGCCCGTTTCTTAATCGTTTTCCTGCCGATAGTTATGAGATCGTAACTGTTTTCGCAAGAAACCGGTGATCCTTGTTTTTAGGTTGATCTTTGCACATAAGAACCCAGCTTTGGTTTTCTCTTCTTTGGTACTCATTTTATTGATATTATGGTTTATGTTTATTAGAGATAGTCGAAAAAAATGATGAATTCTCATTTGATCACAGACAGACATGGCAATTTTTTCTCAGATCCCTTTGAAGATTATCGCAGTGAAGAAGATGCAGTTGGAGGGCAAAGCACGCTAGAGCATAAGGCGGCAGAGTCGTTGCTCAAGGAAGAAAATTATTAAGGGGCCGAAGGGGGACGGAGGAATGATAAAATGTAATCATTACAAAGCAAAGGCCCAGGCTTGGGCGGTTCGTTAGTTACCTAGCTGTGCCCATTTTTTCATAGAAATCTTTATTTAAAACGTAACGTTGAATTATGAGCATTTGCGTAGTGACAAAACCAGAGATTGAAACGGTTGTGGGGAAACCGAAAGGTTTTTGAGCTGGTTCTTGTATAAATGTACAAAGGAGAGAGAGAGAAGGGGTTTTTTTCCCAGAAAAAACTGTGAACTACTTGTTGTAAGATGAACTGCTTCGTTTTGCAATAATAAAATTAAAATTTTTTTCCTGTTGAAGAAAGTGCTGTGTGGAATGTTCAAATGTGTTGAAATGAACAATGTTGAAGGGGAACTATTTCATTTTCAGCTGTGTTTCATTAACTGTGAGATTGTTCTAACTTTTTGAACCTATGTTCTTATATGAATGTTCTTTGGTTTATTTTGTGACAATTTCCACTATGAGTAATGAATGTTTTAACAGACGACGAGCTATCTTGTTGTGCACATCTTTATTCATGTTTATGTGTTTTGATTTTAAGAACAACTATCTGTGATTTATCTTAGCTTATGAACGGTGTTACATTACTCATTAATTAATGATCTTGCTCCCTAGGGACAACTTAGTTAATATTGTTTTTTTTAGTTTGTGTGTGATTTAGATGTGAGAGAGCCTAAGACGAGAGGTAAGAACCTGTGCATCACATTGTGACCACTCCTCGCATTCTCTATCAATATGCATCTTAGATAGGAACTTGCATATCATACTTAAAGTAAAAAAATACAAAAATATATATGGTGGACCGGGCCGCAACCGGTAAAACTCTTTGTTTTTGTTACTTGACCTACGGTAGCCGGACCGCAAACCAGATGGATTCCCTATACCAAACAGTCATGGGCTAGTTGGGAATGTTGACTGGGGAGAATCCCTTGCTATTGTTGCCTGCGAAATTCCAGGCCTCAACAAGTTCCTCAATCTGCTGTTTCAGTTTAATGAGCTTGGTATCCTTTAAGCCTATCTGGGACATTTCTCTGGAGAGGGAGTTGGTATCTATCTCTCCAACCATACCTGTGGACTGAATTGTATTCTCTATGCTTCTGCTTTGAAGCTCATTTTCCTTCATTGCTAATATGGTTTTCAATTTTGCCTCACTATCCTTTAGAAGCTGGATATTTGCTTCCCAATGTCTCCTCTTTTCTTCAAGCTTCAGTAGCATAACTTTGCAGTTAGTAAGCTCGGATTTCAATACCTCTTTTTCCCTTTCGAAGTTAGCCAATTCATCCGTTTAAGCGAGCTGGGTGCCATGGATTTTTAACTTCCTTTTCAAGGTCTGGATCTCCTTTTCTTTGTCATCAAGCAATTTCTGAGCCAAACTCCCTTTCTGCGTAGATCCTTCTATTTGCATAACTTACTTTTGTAAGTTGTTGATTTGGGCTTTGAGCGCTTTATTCTCCACTCTCGCCTTCCTTAAAAGATTTGAAGTTTTTTCCCTATTCTCCTCTAGCTTAGACATCTGTATGGTAGCTTTAAGCAGTCTGGTATTTAGTATATCCCAGTTTCTTTGTTCAGGTGTATGATGTCAGTAGTGGGAACCTTTGAAAGGTTCACACTGACCTCAGACACCTTGTTCCCCATTGCCAGGGCTAAGTTAAGGGTATCAGTGGCATGATCCCTTACAGTTTTTAGTGCCACATTGGGGTGAGGCAACCGCGAAGCTTCGCTGTATAGTTCTGCTGTCTCCTCGAAGGTTTTATCAGCCCTCTCTCAGTAAGACCTCAACCATTCTTCTTTGGACACATGCTTGCTCAGAGTCTATCCATCAAATACATACTCTTGTATTTGCAATTCGGTTGCCTCGGGCTCTTCTTGTCGCTTCTCTTTTATTAAATTCTTCTTCTTTTCCTGTACCCTTTTGACCTGCACCAATTGCTGTCCTGGTTCCACCTTCTGTTTCTTGGGCATGCTGGCAGTGTCCATTTCTTTAGTGTCCATGGGCCTTGGATCCCCTCTTTTCATTGAACTTGTCGAATAGCTGACCAGTGACGAGAATCCACCTACTATCACAGCTACTGTAGCCAACTCTCTTTGGGGAGAAACTACCCCCAGTAGCTGTGAACCAGTGCCCTATTATGAGCTGGTTTCCATTGGGGCAAGATTAGGGAAATCGTCCCAATTCGCTGCTTCTCTAAGTCTAGGTATCTCAGTGTTCTCAAAGGGCCTGCATTTGTGAGCTTTCCTTCTTTTGGAAATCACCTGGTGAGGATCATAATTTATTGCTTGTTCTGTGGAAAAATCCATGCCTCTAACCAAGTTGGTGACCAGGGAAAAAGAAGCCCTACTTCTAACTGTGTATGGTTTTAATTCCCATGGAAAAATCAAACTTGAACTTTTATTAAAGTTCAAGAAGTGTTCTTCTTCAACAATGAGTTTCTATCGGATTAATTCCAGGGAGAAAACCCTGGGGGTTAGAAAAGATGGCAGGATGTAGGGTGGATGTACAAATCCATACAACCTTATGGTCGTTCCAAATTCTGTGAGGAACTAGTCTCCTATTTTCTTGCTATTTGATAGTTGCAACATTTTCCTCATCTTAGGCAACACCCTAGGTAGCCTTTCCTGAAAGAAGAGTTCATATATTTCAACCATCAATTGGTTCATGAATTTACAGTAATCTGTGGCCATATCAGCAGTGATTGCCAATTCTGGTACTTGTAGGTCCTCCTCATTATAGGCTATAAACATCCTCAGCAAAAGGGACTGGAATCTGAACATTATAGTTTTGTGGAAGTTCATTAATTGAGAACAGATGTTCTCGGGCAGGAACTCATCAAATTTAAGGAAACAAGACTGACTAGATTGTTGAGGCAATTCAGGTTCGGCCGGACAAGTACTTAAGATGAACAAAAGACTCATCAATGACTCTGGGATGTATGTGTCAGTATCTATACCTAGGAACTGACTGGCCAGGGATATACACGACTGAGTTTCTTCATTGAATTGGCTGAGGTCAATAGGGTAAGATAGGTCGATGGGTTCTCCATTGGGTTTAGAATAGGCCTTTAGGAAGGCTTCTTTACTTTCGTCAGTAGACTCTCTAAAACGACGTACAATGTATTCTTGTCGGTAGTCTTGGGATATATGGGTAAATTCATCTGGGATATCCAGGGCTTTGCGGATGACAGAAGCTTGAATTGGGAAAAGGATTTTAAACTTAGACTTATTCATAATAACGCCTTTAGTGACAGAGAAATTATTTGCACACCATTCAACAAATTCAGGGAAATGGGGGGTTTGGTTGACAGACTAGAAGGGGAAGAAAGATTTAAAAACTCCGCAGGTATCTCTACCTCGGTTCTTAAGAGCTTCAAATTTTTCTCTAGCGGTTTCAATAGCTTCTCCCACTAGGATAGCATCAAAAATCTCAACATTTTCATCCAACAGGCTCTCTTCTGTCCTCCGACCTGTGGCCTCATTCCCTACATCATCTCTCACTCCTACCACTCCTATTTCGTCCATTTTCAAATAACGTTGAGGAGGTATCAAGGGCTTAACTTGTTCTATAGCACAGTCTCTTGGCCAGTCCGGGCTGGCGCTCTAGATGTTGTTGGATATTCGACGGCTTCAAGGTTTCAGAAAAGACAAATTTTTGCATCTTCGTGTGGGCCTTCTTTATAGCTTTTCACCCAGTCATAACCTTCGCGCATTTCTTAGGCAGTTTACATTGTAGATTTTACTCTTCGTGACCTAAACCGTAGATATGTGGGGTCGTTCATGCCACATTTTTTCTTACCTAGCGCGTGCTTAGCCCAACCATTGATTGGGACCGACTTCCTTCACAACCGTCGATCCGGATGGGTCCCACCGTTCTTCGTGAAGCGAGGTCCTATTTTCCTCTGTGCTACTCTAGATGGCGAAATAAACCATGACCGCTGATCTCCCTCCGATCTCATATGCACCGTCGATCAAAATGGCCCGCACCAATTTTCACAATGCTGAACTGTTGCTTTCGTCCTCGCTAGTTTGGGATGCGAAATCGTTCTCAACCGCAGATCTTCTTGGGTCTCAATCTAGACCATTGGACGCATCCGTTCTTTAAACTATTTTGCACATTTGAAGAAGCAGCTTGGGTCAGGCATGTTTTCCATGCAGAATGGTTTGACATCGTTGATCTACCCTCTGATCATCCTCAACCTTCGATCATGACTCCCCTTTAACGCCTCCAGCACGCCCAATGCTTTCTTCTTATCCTCTCTTCCTTGATCCACAGACTATCTCACTGGCATTCGACGTTCACCACCAAGGCTTACCCCAAGGTTGAGTGCTATCTTGTGTGTGCCATCAGCTCTTTCTATGAATACTATGCTGCCTTCTCAACACTTCTCGATGGGGCCGAAGGATGCGAATATCATTTATGCCCAAAATTTAACAGAGTGTTAACAGGCGGATTAGGTATAAATACAAAAATGCTAAATGACCAAAATCCTATCCTATATGAGTGAATAACAACTTTGAGTAACCTTGGACCCATTGCATTAGGAAAACATGACATGGCATTAGTTTGATTTTCGATACAAATTAAAACTATAGGCTAAAAAAACCCACATTTTGAAATTATTTCTATAAATAGTTCAAATAGAAATCAAAATCACCATTTCATATTTTTACCCAATGTAGGCAATTTTTACCTCTGACTTCAATTGCTTGGTGTGGACAAGCTAGTGGACGATTTTCAAATCCACAAGTGCCAGGTAAGTCAGCTCTTCATTCTCTTCCTTTTCATCCATTCAAATTTTCAATTTTATGCAAAATTTTGATGTTTTAAGCCAATTTTAAAGGGGTCGCGCTGTATACGCGGGTAGGTGACTTACACAGGTGCGTACACGCGTTTTATACGCGACTTGCCCGAGGGCAACCCACGTATGATACGTGATCTGTCTAAAATATAGTCTCGTATACTGCGTGACATAGGAAAAGTATAAATAAGGCCAAAATCAAAGTTTTTAATGAATTTTAATGTTTAATGGTGGCTTTATGGGCAGGCTAAAACATGGTGTTGGAGTGGAGGGAGAGGGAACATGAAAATATGGACCAAGATGCACTTCGAAGTGCCCCCATGGTGCAAGCATTGTGGATAAGTGGGTTGTTAAATTTCTTTTCCACCTCACGTATGCAAGCCAATGTCAATTTGTTGGAGTTTTTGATAAACTACTGGGATCATGATCTAGGTACCTTTGACCTACAAGGTGAGATTCTAGAAATTGCATTGGAAGATATATATTTCATTTCAGGTTTGTCATGACGGGGAACACCTATCAACCTCGAGGGTATCGATAGGGACGGTGACCTTCTAAGTGTTCATGACTATATCAACACTTACTGCACGCCTGACAGTAAGAAAAGCGGAACTTGCATCCCTATTGCACATATTAGTAACTTGCCATTACAGGTGCTAGTAAGCACAATAGTGAGGGTTGTAGAATCGTCATCACTCCATATTGCTAGTCAAAACTAGATGAGAATCGCTGTAGAGTGCCTACAGGGAGTTGTATTTGACTGGTGCTCGGGAGTAATCCCGATAATGAAGAAACAACTCTGACTGCAAGAGAGGATGACAGAAGAGCTTTGGTTATTCTAGTTTATTGGTGGCCTTATTCTTTTAGAGAGTGCCCATTCTCAGCCTTGCAGTACCTCTAATAGCTTTCTATCCCCGTCATCCTAGACTGAGTAGGTGGGGATAAATTTTCCTTCGCCAGGGCGGTGGTGGCTCGGTTCAGAGTGTCTACGGTGATGACTTCTACCTATGGTGGGGACGTCAACTACCAGCTTAGGAGAAGTTTCCATATGCTGGAATGGATTTTCGAGGTGACAATGACCTTGTCCTCCCTCCTAGAGGAGCAAGGGGAGCATCATGTATTTTGGTTTTTTCAAGTTTTTAAATTTTTATGATTTTTATAATCATAAAGATATATACATATGTATAAGAGTTTTTAATCCTTTTAATGTTTAAAAATGCAGATATTGGACTAGTCCTCCCTGATGGGCATCCTCATATGTATGTACGACTGGTGGCAAGAGAGGATCAAGGTTTGATCATGGTACTTAAGGGGAAGCTAGCCAGGCTTACCCAAAGAGTCCCTACTCTACGTATTGAGCAAATTCCTGCCATTATGTAGGAACTAGTTGTTGGTATTCCATCCACCTGGATACAGCTTATGAGAAGGGTATCCAGGGCGGTACTTGTCTACATAAAGGCCGCGGAGGCTTCTACAGTTGAGGAAGATGAGGAGGCTCATGAACAGGATGACGAGGATGACCAGGGTGGTCAAGATTAGACCTAGGAGCATTTTATGGATTACGATCCAATTTTTGTACATTTTTGTATATTTATACAGCTATGACTGGATCTAAGGATCAAGAACTCGACTTATCTATATGGACGGATATTCACATATATATATATATATATTTTGTCAATTTATTTACATGTGTTTTACAATGTGTCTGTTGTATATTTTTATGGAATGTGTGTTAAGTGCCAATCTAATATATAATTCACATATGCATCAGTTAATGAATTTTGATTTCTTGGAATATGATTAAATGTAATAAAATGAAAATTTATTTCCAATAACCTAACTTGCAAAAAATGACGTAATAAAATAGGGCTTTGCACCTGATAAGCTCGATTGAGCTAGGAAACCACCAGTTGAGAGTCAAGTCTAACTTCCAATTGGGTGATGCCACATGATAAGGAATCCCATAAAAGATCAATGACGGCCCTGTATTCGGCCACATTATTGGTAGCAGGACCTAGGCAAGCGCCTCCAAAGGCAACTAGCTGTCCTAAGGGTGAGTAAATAACCCATGCGACTGAAGCCAGGTTGCAAGTGTGATGACTAGTGCTATCTGCAAAACCTGTGAACCACTCGGAAGACATTTGTATGAACCAACAAATTATATAAGAACACAAATCGGCTAGCTATTGTACTTAAAATTACATACAATAAAAATACAAGAAAAGTGCTAAGCCTAAGCATAGTACTTCTTAGGTAGAGCCCATTTCTAGGCTCAGGAAACTTATTCCCTTCGAAATAAGTTAATTAATATGCCCCTTTCTTCAAAACATTTGACACGACATAGGGTCCTAACAACATAGACCTGAATTTCCCTGCCCTCAGGGCTTCTTTGTCTTGGTCCCAGAGTAAGACAAGCTCCCCTTCATAAAAAATCCTAGGTTTGAACGATTTATTGTATTGATTTTTCATCCTATTTTTATGAGCCTCATTTGAAGTCAACGCATCTCTATGTTGTTCATATAGATTTTCTAAGTGTAGCAAATGCTCTTCTAGCTCGATCGTATCAGGTAACACATGGGTTCTCGCATTCAACTGGGGTTACTGCTTCCACCCTGTGAACAAGTTGGAAAGGAGAAAACCCCATGGCATTTTTCACATTGGTTCGATAAGCCCAAAGTGCAATATACATCATCATGCTCCAATTTGTCAGGGCTACATTAATAGTACACTTGAGAATAATCTTCAAGGTCTTATTGACTTCCTCGACTTGACCATTCGCTTGCGGGTAGAAAGAAGACGAATGTTCTTGTTTAAACCCTAGCATAGTAGCCAATTTGGTCATCATGTTGTTTTGGAAGTGACTACCATGGTCAATGAAAATCTCTTTAGGAATATCAAAACGCGCGATAATTTGGTTGAAAACGAAAAAAGCTGCAGTTTCCCCGTCAGCCTTATAGGTGGGAATTTCCTCTGGCCACTTTGTAAAGTAATCTACAACGACAATGATGTATTTGTGCCTCCCAGCCAAAACTTGGTTGTACGTCACGTAATCTATCCCCCACTTGGTGAAGGGGCCCATTGTAATGATGGGAAATAATGAAGCAGGATGCGACCGCATCTTTCTGGTGTAAAGATGACAAGGATGACAATGCTTCATGGCTTCCACATAATCTTTAAAGATTGTGGGCCATAAATAACTAGCACATAAGATCTTCTGGGCTGTTGCTAACCTATATAAATGACCCCCACACGCTCCTCTATGGGCATCATTTAGGAAAATCTCATCCTCTTCGTGGGTGAGGCATCGATGCAAAACATAGTCTACCCCTCTATTATATAAAGTATCCCCGATGATGAGGTACTTTTTCTCATGTGTGCGTAATTCGTGTCGCTCTTCCTACGAAAAGGTTGTAGGACACTTCAGAATCTAGAGATAGAGAAGTATATCTCCATGACCAAGGGTCAGAGGTGGAAATCAAGAAAATGTGCTCATCTGGGAATGAGTCTTCTTCAACTGCTATATCTTCTTCAACTGGAAATTCCGCAATAAGGTCTGCAAAAACTAAGGATTTTTTGGATTTGGCGGATTGAAAATCCAAGTCAAACTCCCAAAGAATGACTATCCATTTATTGAATTTGCCTCCAACTATGCGTTGGGACAAAACATATTGGAAAGGATTGACATATGCCACTACTACTATAGTCCTCAGTAATATATAGTGACGTAACCTCTGAAAGGCATACACAGCTGCTAATGCCAACTTTTTGACGTGGGAGTACCTAGGTTTAGGGCCAGCTAAAGCATGACTAAGATAGTAGATGACATGCTCTTGGAGCTTATCATCCTCCTGGACTAGCACTACCCCAATGGTTGACGTGGATGCGGGCAGATACAATAGAAAATCACGAGAGTAATTTGGTGGACGCAATAAAGGTGCCGACAACAAAGATTTATTTAATGCCTCGAATGCAAGTTGTGCGGTTTCATCCCATACAAATGGGGTGTCCTGCTTCAATAGGCGCATGAAACATTTGGTGATCTTGGCATAATTCACCATAAAATGTCAAAGAAAGTTAGACTTTCCTTGCAGGCTCTGAATTTGCTTGATGGAATGAGGAGGAGGAAGATTTACAATGGCCTCAACTTTCAAAGGATCCACCTGAATACCTTTATTAGAAACAATGAACCCAAGAAGCCTACCTAACTCGACACAGAAAACACACTTGTGGGGATTCAAGCATATTTTGTAATGCCTGCATTATTCAAAAATTAAATGCAAGTGATCTGGATGGTCGATCCTCTTATGAGAATGCATCGGCAGATCATCTAGGTAGGGTTTGATAATAGACTTGATTTCATGAAAGAAAAAAAATCATTTCCCGTTGAAAGGTAGCCCCTTCATTTTTCAATCCAAAAGGCATTTTCTTGTATGAAAATGTACCCCAAGTATAGATGAAATCCATTTTATGTTGGTATTTCGGCTTGATTTGAATCTGATTATACTTGGAGAAACCATCCATAAATGAAAAGAACTCACTCCCCGCACAAGCATCAATGATTTGATCTATGAATGGTGTGGGGTATTTATCCTTAGGACAAGCTCTTTTTAAATCATGAAATTAATACAGACACGTATCGTCCCTTGATTTTTATCGACATGAACAGGGTTGGATACCCATTCTGTCAAAGCTATCAGGTAAATAAAACCACCTTTCAGTAGCTTTTCAACTTCAGTCTTAATGGCTGCTGCTTTACACAGATTGACAGGTCTAAGTTTTTGTCGAACTGGTTTGGCATCAGGATAGGTTCAGATTTCATGTTCGATTATCGATGGATCTATTCCTAGAATCTCCTCATATGTCCAGGAAAACACATTGCGGAACTCCTTCGGAGAGCATTTTGCACCAATATATACATTTTCCACAACGTTGGGGTTCGCAGAGATTTTTATAGGAATAGTAACGAAAATATTTACCATATTCCCCTTAGCAAAGATTCCCTCCCTTGGTAAGGGATTGATTGGTATATCAGCATCACCTTCCAGTCTCACATGGAACTCTTTATTTTCAATCTTGCTTAACTCTGGAAGAAAGTAGGATCTATGATGAAGATCTTCACAGATCTTATCTTGCCCGCTCATAGCTTCCAAAATGGCTTCGTCTGAAGGTAAACCATATCTAAGCAATTGTTAGTATACAAAGAGTTCTCTTCCCAAGCAGGAGTATAGGATTCTGCCGGTTCCTCTGATACTGTAGGAGGAACCAAAATGGGATCAACAGTGGTGTTAATGATAGCTTGATAAGCTACTTCCACTGCTGATAAGGGCACATCAGGTTCATGATGGGAAGAAAGAACCCAAGGATCTGTTCTATTGCCAACTGTTGCAATAGACTTCCCTACACTAGTAGAACCTAAGTAATTAATCAGGGCCAAGATATCAAATGTGCCCATTAATGATGAATACATTCCAGCCCCTAAGCTCTCTGAAGCAGGTTTGACCTGATCAACCAATGTCATGGTGGACTCATTAGTTTCCATGCAGCCCTTCTGAGTGAAACTAATTTGTTCTACTATAACCAACTTCCCTTCGTGCAGAAACACTACCACCCAAAGAATGACCAATGCAATTGTAGACATGGCATAAGTCCAACTTCTCCCTAGAAGCAAGTTGTAATCCAACGATGCATGAATTACCTCTACTTCAACATACACTGCCTTCCCTGCCAACTTTATCTCAAAAGCTGGTAGGATACCATGTGGATGAAATGACCTTCCTTCGAAATTAGTAAATAGGGTGTTCGATGGAACTAGCTCTGGAGATCCAAGAGCCTTCCAACAAGACAAGGACATGACACATGTGGAAGCACCTTCGTCGACAACTGAATTTCCAATGGTTTTTCCGCCATGGATCACATCTATCGACAAAGCCACATGATATGGCAAGCAAAATTTGACATCAGACAAATTAAAATTCGCCATGGGGCTCGATGAATCCATACTACCTAAGGCTGCTAAGAGTGCATCTCGCTGGGCGGGACAACTCTATAACACCTCCAAAGTTGACATCGCACAAGGGGTTTGGGATAAATATTCAACTATAGAGTAATTGGATGCAGCCCTAGCATTAGGATTGTGCAATGCTTTCTTAAAGACACCTTTTGGTATCTTAGGCATAGTTTCGAGAGGTTTTTCAATTGTGAGAGGGTTAGAAGTTTCACCTATAGACTTACCCTTCTTAGGAGCCTCCATCTCATAGTTCTTCTTTCTAGTCTGGAGCAAGGTCTAAGATCAAACCATGTTGATATAGTTTTGGCCAGGGACATTAGAAGTGCCCCCATGCTACATTAGAAACTGAATCTGCATTCTGTCCTTGGGGAAATGGATCCTTTAGGACAGTCGGTTGTTGATTTTTTAGCAACTTCTGAGCTTGATCTAAAAGAGGGAATTGATGGGTTAGGTGATTTTCCTGGCACAACTTACAGGGAAATTTCACCTTCTTCTTCTCTTTTTCTTCCCCATCAGCGTTATTTGTGGGTTTTGGATTGTTTTTGTTTCCCTCACCTTTCTTCCCCTTTTTCTTTTTCCCACTGGGATGTTGATTTCCCTTTTGGGAGGATTGAACAAAAACATTTGTGTTTTGGGATGAGGGGGCAGCCTTTGCTTCAACCTCTGCTGTAGAATGTTTAATGGACAACTCATGAAGTTGTTTTGCCAAATATTCTACAATGGGATATTTAACTGAACCAACCACACCATCGGCATGGGGTCTAGGCTTAGTTTCTCAACACTATGTGTTGGCCTCGGCGCATGAGGGACGATTTCATATAGAATCCCAAGATGAGAATATATCAAATTTAATTGTTGGGCCATTAGGATAGCCTCTTCCTCATTAGTTACTCCTGAAGTGGATACATCCTTATATATATACGGAAATCAGGACTTAAGGAACCATTCTAACAAAAACTCGGGAGGGATAGTGGCCTTAATGAGCCTCTTCTGCCTTCGCCACTCTTAGATGTGATCTGAAATGTGAGTGGCTTTGTCCTGCCAAAAGGTGGACAGTAAGTCTATGTCGACATCATACCGGAAAAGAATTTGGAAATGGTTAAGGAACACATTAGCTAAGTCCCCAAAACTATCAAACCTAGCAGAGGGTAGTTTAATGTACCACTTTGATGCGAAACTAGTTAGATATCTTTGGAACAATCTCAACCGAATGGTGTCATCATTCAATGAGTTGGAAGAGCACCACATGTGAAAGGTGGCGATATGAGCCCCTGGGTCTTCACCAACTTTTCCTTCGAATTTTGGAATATCTGAGGGTAACTTGGTAGGGACAGGTGGCCAGGTGGCATCATGTTTCACCGGGTCATTCATTAACTTGGAAAAATATGGCAAGTTCAAAGTTTCCAGGAAAGGAAGTTTGGGCCTAACCGGAGCTTGAAAAGTATGAGCTTGGTAAGTAGAAGGACTTTCCCCCTGGTTCCCAAATGTAAAGGTAGGGTTGCCCCCAGCTACCAGTTGCGAAGTAGTTGGACTACTTTGAAAAGGATTCCACCCATAATCCAGTGGATTATTCATATGTGGTGCAGTGTATGTGGTTTTAGTTGCTCTAGTTGAAACTGGAGTTTGGAAAACAGGAGCAGGTATCCCTCCACTAAAAAGTGAGAAAGGAGATCTCATGAAAGGACCCGAAACTAGCATTTGAAAACCTTAACCATAAGGGTTAGTATTTCCAAACTGCACCCCTACATATGCAGGTGTGGGGGCTACATATGGAGTGGATGGGGCAATGTGTCCCCCATTCCAAGGAAAACCCTGAACAAATGAAGAGGATCCAATAGGGCTACTTTGAGCAGTTTGTTCAAAATAGGGTGAAGCATAAAGCACAATGGGAATCCCAGTGACCACCCCATCAGAAGTTCCTACTACATTTGTGGAAGCCGGTGGTTAAACCACCCGAATAGCTGGAGTTAAGGGAGTAGCAGGTATATTTGTTCTAGGAGTACCAACCAGGGGAGGTGACACTCCTTCATCCTGAATAGCTGAGATGGGGGTAGAAGGACTCTCTCCAACACTAGACATTAGTCTGCTCACAGGAACACCAATCATAGGTGAATTGAAAGGATGAACCTAGATGATCACATGATCGTTTAGGTCATTAAGAGGTGAATTAAAGTTTCTCGCAAACTCTTCAGCGTGCAAGTCTTCTATATCTACTGTAGTTGTATCAACCTGGTTTGTCCTAAGTTCGGGTTCACCTAAAACTTCACTAATTCCTACCATTTCAAAGGAACTGTCTGTGTCTAATCTCCGCCTTTGAGGGGGAGGTGGAGGCTCCACTGTAGTAAACGGAGGAATGTTTTTCAACCTTCTTGACCTTCTGAGAGGTTGGTCCTCCATGATTGAAAATTTGACTCTTCACACACCCTAAGGTCTACTAAAAACAAACAAACCACATAGCAATCACTACAAAATTTCCTAAAGCCACAATAGACATAAGGGGTATAAGATATGATTTCCAGAAGAAATATGAGAGACAGTTACTTGGCATCCTTGTATATGTTCTTAGGCACAAGCGGAGGAATCACCCACCACTCTCCCACACCTTCTACTAGGGTTACCTTCCAAGCCCGTCCAAGGTCAACCAGAAATAGCCTTCCGGTGTACTTGTGTATGAACCCTAGATGTCAAAGAGACTAAAGGCTACTGCAACTATACTGACAGTCTGGGGGGACAGTCAAAATCCTGGTTTGTATGCATGGGAAGGGTAGCAAATCCTGAAACCCTGCCAACACTAGCACCACACGGGGCCTAAAGGGTGGTATTGGAAGAAGTCCCCAGATGCGCAAAAACCTTGGTCTACGCTTTGACAAGGAATCCAAAGGTTATCTCATCATTCCAATCCTCCACACGATCTTGTGCTTAACTCCCGTTTCAGAGGAGCTTCCCAGATACAATCAGCATAGAAGAGGGTTTACCTATTGATTGGCCAACTATGTTTGTATTTAAACACTTGTGGAGAGTTGAAACTCCTTATTCCACAAGTCTAGCCTAAGCTAGTTGGTGTATGAGGCTATAAAATAAAACTTACTAATAATTTTTAAATTATATCGTTCATTTTAAGGGATGTTTTTAGTCATAAGGTAAATGGAGTGAACGACTGTGATGCTATAGACTCAATAAGAAAAATAAAAATGATGTATAAAGCAAATTCCAAAGTAAATTGCAACTACTTAAATCAAATTTCTTTTCTTTTTGCAAATATGAGCTAATGAAATTGAAACTAAGTGCGAGAAAACTAAGACTTCTTTTTATAATTTTTGAAATTTTATTTGAAAACTACTAAATGCAACTAAATGCAAAAGTATAAAATGTTTTTTCTTCACTTTTTCAAATTCTTCAAAAACTACAATGCAACTAAATGCAAATTTTTTGAGCAAGTTTGAATAATCATAGCATATAATAAGTAAAATGAAGTATAAAGGACCCAAAATAACCAACTTCAACCAATCAAGAAGAAGACTCGAAAAATCCATGACTTGGAGAAACTATTGAACCCAAAAAGTCCACTAGATTCACAAAAGAACAAGTGACAAACTGATGCTACAAAATGCAGTACAAAGTATAAAGTATCCAAATATTTAATCATTGACCTTGACACAAAGCACTGAACTTATAAACCAAGTAGGAGGACAAACTTCAAATCACAAGATGAAAGAAAATTCAAACAAATAAAGCTCAAAGGCTTGAAGACAAGCAAAGGGTGTGACACACAAGACTTTAGACTCATAGAGTCATGCCATTAACATAAAACTTCCAAGAAAGAAAAAAACCAAAGAAGATAGGGACAAGCAAACCCTATCCAAATTTAATGCTGTTACAGGATATACGCAACTATGTATGCAGGAAACCCACATACCATACGCGACTGCCTTATAGAGAAACCCACGTATACAAGGTCTTATACGCGACTATGTATATCAACAACCCACGTATATAACTAAATTGTTTTCAAATAAAAAAGAATATTAAAGGCTTCTGGGCACACTACACTATAAATCAAAAGCAAGATAAAAAGAACCACACTTAGAATCAGAAACAGAACAAAGACTGGTAAAGAACCTATAGGATAAACCCACAACAGGCTGGGCTCCCTAGTGGAGTCGTCAGTTCTGTTGTACAAGATATTTCTCCCTTGTAACCTAGGGTCTGGGGTTACCAACTTACTATTAGACTTGCAGAAAATCAGCTTTTACAGAATATGGAATGAGAATAGAAAGATATTTTGGATTACTCAGTTTATGATGGTTGATCCAAGCTTGGTCTTCTCTCGCTCCAATCTTCTCCAAATCTTCTAGGGATGCTTCTCTTCACTTGCAAAGAGGAAATTATTTAAGAAATATCTCATATATACATAAATCAAAGGTTAGATGAAAATCATATTAATAACATAATTGAACATATTCATTAAACCAATATACATGAGATAATCACAATACAAGATTGGAAGAAGAATTCTCTTTATTAACAAATAGTGAATAGGTAAGAATACAACCCAACTTCTGACACAAGGACTCCTTTACAACCGAGGACTCTGAGTTCTATTGCTCCAAGACTCTGAAGGTATACCACTAGCATAACTTTGCTCTTCCATAATTCATTCCTTAGACCCATCCTAAGGCTTCTATTTATACTTTGGGAAATAGAGAGGTTTCGAAGGTTAGGATGGTTGAGACAGTTGGGATAGTTATGGATTAGGGCCCAACTAATCTCATCTAATCGTGATTTATATTTTTTAAGGTCAAATTAAGGTATACGCGAGTATTGATATAGGCAAGGTACGTATGACACGTGAGTTTCTCAAAGGGAACTCACATATGCAAGGTATACACGGGTTGTAATGCACATAGTCGCGTATGGCACGCGAGTTGCAATGCAAATAGTCACGTATGCAACCCAAAAATTAGAATAAAAATTTATAAGGATGGTATGAAGATAATGCATCAAAGGTCATGCACATCTATAGTGTTTTGGCCACTTCAATCCTAATTGTCCTTTTGTGTACCGACATAATGAATGTCAGCACTCGGACAGAGAAGTGCCATTTTGGCTGATAACAATCCTTCCATTAAATAATGATTAATAATAGTGTACATAAATAGTGCATCCCTCATAGGAAAATCGAGTTGTATGGAGACAACTCATAAATCTCAAAAAGGTTGACTTACCAAAATATAGAAAACCCCTAAAGCACTTCCCAAATCAGTCAAGGATCTAACGAATTAGAAAAACCATGAGTGAGTTGTCAAGAGTGATGGAAAAACATGCTAATCCTATAAAATGGAGAGAAAGTCATGAAGGATGGGTTGGTAATAAAAAACACAGTTTCCTAGTTAACTAGCTTTACCTTATCCACAAAAAAGCAAGATAAAGCAGAATAAACCAGAATCTATTGTAAAGCGATGTTTACTAATTCTGGGAGTCAATAAAGTGGTCAAGATCAACCCAGAATTAGAAATAAATAATTCTTGGGGTATAGATGGCATGTGTTTACTTTAAGGTGCAAGTGGATGCCAACTAATTAAGCTAGTGGGTAGATAATTAATCAAATAATGATTAATTATTTTATCCTAAGTTATGAGTGGGTTTAATACATTCCAACAAATGGGTCCAATATGATGATTTTTCCCATGGGTAACAAGGGAAAGCAAAATCTACATGATGCATTTTAATACTTTCTATAGTTTAATGTTGTGATGGAGTGTATGGATTTTTATATGATTGCTTATGTACTTGTCAATAAATTCATGAATCCCAATATTTGGCAATTGTAAAAGAATATGTTCAACTTGATATCACAAAATACCATGTTCATGTCCATTATCTCTATTTTGGAATTTGACTATAGTAGTCAACAAAATATTCATATAGTTGATTATTTTGCAAAATAAATTTCTTGAAAGCATGTAATTTGGAATGAATGTAATTGCAACTACAAGTGGCAAGAGGAATTATTATCTACAAGTCAATACTTAATCCATCTAATAATGTGCATATTGGGGCATGTTATAACAAAATCTAGTATCCCTTGAAATGATGGAAAGTCCTAAGCATTAGAGAGGTTAGTTTTGTGCAACTTTAGGAAGGCCACTCACTATCACCTTGATGACTCTTATTCTCTCTTCTAGTTGGATCTTTTCCAACTAAAGATAAGTATCCTTAAATAATATTGATAAGGATGTGGTGTGGAGGCTTTAGGTGATATAAGGAGAGTAAGCCTTAAAATGCTAGTGGTTGCAGTATATGTAAAGGTGGAAATGGGAAAGGGGAGTGGGTCACTTCTATAGTCATTGATTTAGCTAGGTTTTGTGAGAGTGTTCACTAGACGCAATCGGTGTCAATCATTAAATTTATGACTATTTTGGTTAGGACAAGTTATGCTCTCCTATATCCAACTTCTCCTATTTGGGAAAATTCCATTCTCAATTATACTTCTTTTTTCTAGAAGGAATCAACTTGTTTACAAATTCGATGTGTTCATTTTTCTTAATATTTCTTGGAATTGCATGAGTTGAATTTTTTTTCATTCCTTAGTGATTTATTGCAGTGCTTTCATATTTGGTCCCTTCTTGGTACATTTTTTGATTTTTGATTTTCTATTCATTCCAAAGATAAACCCATGATGCGAGTTCCAACAAAAACCTTGTAATTTTGAAAATGTCAGTGAAGAGAATCCCATGATGTGAGTTCCAACAAAAACCTTGTAATTTTGAAAATGTGCCCACTCACAAATAGTGCACTCATAAGGAGTGTCTTGAATAGCCTTGTAAGTATGTCTCTATTGCTTTGACTACTTTGCTGTTTTCTTTCAATGCTATGTCTCTATTGCTTTGACTACTTTGCTGTTTTCTTTCAATGCTCATCTTTTTATTGATTATTGTGATCAAAGATGCATCGTCAAGAAATGCAATGACAAAAAAGAGTTTGTATTGTGGTCGCAATTTTTCATTTTCATCCTAGGAAACTACATAATGTTTGATGGAAATAATTATTTTTGAAATATTTGAACTTAATCTTCTCTATGTTATTGTTTTCTCGCAAAATTTTCAAGTTCCTTTTCTTATTTTGAAGTGGATGATTTTATGTTTTATGTTTATGTATCATTATTCCGAACTGACCCATGACATTTAATGCATATATTTCAAGTGCAATGATCCTAAGATCCTAACATGTAGAAATAGGAATACTGCAACTAACATTTTTGCAAAGGACACGGTTCAATCAAATAAATGGTGCAAACATTTCATCATTAATACTCAATCCAAAATGTAGTAAGTGAAATAATTTAAAAAAAATGATGTACAAAGCCATGCCTCTCAGACCAAATATAAATCTTTTCATTGAGCTAGGTTCACAACCATTGAATTGAGAAATATCATCCTTTTATCTTTCCTTCTTTGTATGAGGTTCCAATTTTTGGAATAAATGATTTCTTGCTCATAGTGTTATTTTTCCAATTTATTAGATGGAGTGCTTCTGTAATCATATTATTGTAGATGTTCATTTCCAATATATTGGTTGCAAATTTTTGAGGGAAATTATATCAGTTGCAAATTTTTTGAGCCATACGTTTTATTAAACGTTGTGGGTTAAAAGAAATAGCAACTGACAATTGAATGGGAACAA
This sequence comes from Pseudotsuga menziesii, assembly GCA_001517045.1. Lineage (NCBI taxonomy): Eukaryota > Viridiplantae > Streptophyta > Pinopsida > Pinales > Pinaceae > Pseudotsuga > Pseudotsuga menziesii. The sequence goes on from LPNX011014819.1 coordinate 463,641, forward strand.
ATAATTGTCATATTATCAATGAAAGACTTTGGCATCTTTCTAAGCATTACTTTGATAAATATATTTATATTGCTAATGTGCATATTTATGTGAGTAAATTGCTTCTTTTATAAAGTGGGGCTAGTGGATTGATAATGTATAGCAATGTGACATCAAGATACCTATATGTGAGTAGTGGCTCATAATGTTTGCATGCAGAGTTTTGATAATGGAACACCATTTTAGAATGATACATAGGGTTTAATGATTTGAAATGGAGATAAATAACGCCCCTTAAAAGAAGCAAACACAAATAGGAATGTTCAACCACTTAGGAATCCATGTGATGCATAAAACATCTCCCCATAAACCATTATCACCATTAAAAATTTGGGATGATGTGGATATTGAAATTATTTGCAAATATATTATATAATAACCAACTCCATACTATTGGAAACTTAAGCATACAAGATTATGCTTCCTTTTGTAAACTATTGTAAATATTTTCTTTAGTTTCAATTATTAAATAAGGTGAAGAGTCACCATGTATCCTCTTGGAAGATGAATCCAAGAGTCATGCTAATGTATAAATAAGTGATTTATGCTCAATGAAAATCATAAAATCTTGGACTTATTTCTCAATCCTGACAGTAGTATTAGGGCTTGGACCTTATGTCATAACCCCATGTTTTTCATGAGCTCCTAGACCTACACGTATGCTAACTCTCAAATATTAGAACCAGGGAATATTAGAGATGAACTATTGCCAATAGATGTTTTGTAAACCTTAATTCATATTCTCTTTAACATGTGCTTTCTCTCATTCTAAGTTTTATGTCTTCATTTTTTTCACTTAGTTTTTTCTTTGCATTCTCTTTTATGGTATATCTCGATATGCATCCTAGTATATATTTGATATCAAATTGAAACAACAACCCTGCCCTTTCCTATGATTCTCTTTTTATGATCCTTGACTTTGCTTGAGCTTGCAATCTTGTTCATTCACTTCCCTTCTTCTTTGGTACAACCATCAATAAAATTTTGAAATTCGAAATGGGAAAGTTCAATCCCATATTTCAAAACCTTAATTTTTATTTTGTGTGGACAAGAATCCTCATACATGCAACCTATGCATGTGTGAGACTTCTTGGTATCTGGCATTGCTAATGAGGTAATAATTTGAAAGGAGGGAAAGATTAGAAAGAATAAATATGACTTTGGTTTTTAGTTAATAGTTTTTTTTGTTACTTTGGAAATTGAGATACTTTCCTAGATCCATACAAGGCAAAGCATATGAAGTACAATGATAAGAAGTGTAAGCTATAAAGAAGTAATGATTTTGATGTTCCATTAACATTTTACATTACAAATTTGGAAATTTATCTACTTACATGGTGGAATCAATGAAGCATGGTGGGTGATATTTCTCATACCCACAACCTTCCTTTGACTATCTGCTCCTTTAAGGAATGAAGTTTATATGGCTATGGTAAAACGTGGTTTCCTTTAAAATGGAATGATCCACATACATATATTTTCATATTGTACATAACTCATAAGATCCACCTCACTTTAAAAAATCATAAATATTGCATTTGTGTTATTTGGGTTCTCGTATTCTCTTCAATCTTTTGGATATTTGCCATTATACAATTTTACAAAGCTTACCATTTTGCAGAGTGCATTGCAAATACTTATACCTACACTTTATAGAGAGTATTGTAATGCAGAGAGTTTATTGCAATATGGATTATTAATATTTTTATTGTACTAAAATATAAAAAATTGTAGATACTTAGACCTACACCTTGTATGATTTGCAATACTTATTGTTGAGACTGTATTTTTCATTAGAGAGTGTGTTGTCGAATATGCATTCTTTGGATTCCATCATTAGAGTAATTCTCACTCGAAAGGAAAATACCTAGAATAGTTGAGGAATATCAAGCACACACTCATATTTAATGATCTGTGGGATGGAATTTGTGAAGGAGAAATTGTTGAAGAAGCATATGGCCCTATAATTACTACATCAAGGCAACCTACAATAGACAAAGATATTTCCATATGGAAGATCATAGACAAGAAGGAATATGAGTTGATCACTACTATAATAAGTGAAGAGGTGAGTCAACATATAAAACCTACTAAATACTCATGCGATTCCTTACAAAAGTTAAAGGATCTGCATGACTCATTAGAATTGGAAATAATTGAATTGATGTTGATGTTATTCAACTTAGAGGTGAAGGGAAATGATACTGTGAATGCAACATCTAATATCCGAGAAATCATGCATAACATCAATGACACTAAATAAAATATGTAATTTCCTCTCATTTCCTTCATAAATTTTATCTATTCCACATATTCACACTACCTTCAATCACTTCAAGATACTGGTAAATTGTAAGACCTCAATTTTGAGCCTCTAGTGGAGAATACTGTGGAAAGAGAGAAATAGTTTAGAAAGAATATAATTCAAACCACTTGAGAGACCTTATACCTTTCCCATAAAGGGAAGAACCAATCAAATAATTCTTCTAAAGGAGAAAATAGTAAGACATGATGTGAAAGAAACCATTTTAGAGGCGGGGTGCATATAAACAATCACAACAAGAGACCTGACCTTCACTATGTCCGCTATGGAAAGAATGAACAAGATGTAGATCATTGTTGGGATTCATTGGAGATGATTAAAGAGAAGCATAAATAGAGTATAGAATTCAAAGGTAAATCTTATGATACTAGTAAATCTATTGAATTTGCTCACTTTATTGTTGCACATGCAATGTTGGAATAAATGAAGTCACATTCAATACTTCATTTGCATCTTGGATATATACTTGGCTGCTCAAAATTGGTGCAATTTCCCACAAGATTTTTAGAAGATATTTTTTGAAGAATTGGATGACAATCTAGACAATGTAGTGTAGTTTGTAGATAAGTATAGCCTCAATCTCAATGGAATTGGATCCATCAAGATCAAACTACCTGTATTCCTTGACTTCATGTTGCATAATGTTTTGTATATTCCATAGTTACATAGAAAATTATTGTCCATGGTGAACATTCGATAGCAAGCCTAAGAGATACTTATGAGCCCCTATATATTTTATTGTAGAAGATGCAAACATTGTTATGTTACTAGTTTCACATTTATTTATTTATCTCTCTATTGTTTTTCTTGTAATAACGTTTGGGAATAAGCAAATTATATTACCAAACTAATCACATTGATTTCATTTCATTGGGTTGTGCAGGAAAATATCACATTTCATATTCCGTAATAAGCAATATAATATGCAGTTTCATAAAGATTCCAAGGTAAAACTAAATTTCAATTTTCCATAATTTAAAGGACATCAACGAGAGAAAAATACCTATTTCTCCTTTTCAAGAAGTCCTGAAATCTTGAAATTGATAACATCCTTAGAAGCCTCAATAGGAGACCAAACTGGTTTAACCTCCCAACATATCAAGAATAGTTTATTCGACTCCCCAACCTAGAAAACTCTAATGAGTTTTTTCTAACCCCCATGCCCAAAAATCTTAGACATAATAGCGACACACTCTTCCAATTTCTTCCCAAAGTTTCTTTTTCATATCACAATTTTTCCCCTAAATGTTTTCCAAGTCCTTCCAACAATGTAATGTCCCTCCCAAGTGACCATGGTGTTTTATGTCCTAAACCCGTAGTGGTTATATCTTAGGAGGGGTATTTTGTAAGTAAATAAACATTAGTGTGTTACTAGACTAGATGCAAGTTCTAATTTGATCAATTATTAGGTTATTTTAATAAATTTTGTGATTAAGTTATGCCTAGGTGACAAGGAGGGCGCATGGGTCCAAGTGGACCATGAGTTGGAATTCATAAATGGAAACACTCAAGAAAATAAATAAAATTCCAATATCACTCAAGCCAAAAAGATGGAGCCTTCCAATTCAGTCAAAAGAGAAAATCTAGGACAAAGGAGGAAACTGCAGAAAAAGATGTCAGGGTCAAAAAGCAATAGAGATGCAATTTCTAAAATAGAGAAAAGGAAAGTCAGTAAAAATCGGGAAGGGAAACATTTCTAAAGAGGATAAAATAAAGTTAGTATAAAAGTAGGGAACTCTTGGAGGGTGTAGTCTCCAAAGGGGGAAAAAAGGCATGTCATAGGAAAAGCAAGTTTCCTCATTCATTCATGAGGGCGCATTGGGAAAGTGAAGTGGGATACCTATTGAACCAAATTATACCTTGAAGCATAATTATGCTATAAAACAATGATATCACACAACTCTCACAACTTTTGATCATTTTTGTTTTGGAGTTTGAGAGTTGCTCTCAGTAGTTGAGTGTTGTGCCTCAACTGGAGCTTTGGGTGGTGTGCCCCTTAGCCAATGATTATTGTGTTTTGGTATCTCAAGTCATGGAATCAATTGAATATGATTGTTTGAATGTTTTTATGTATCTTTCTATCCATTATCATATCATATTAAAGATCTTGGAGGCCTCTTATTAGTGGCATCCATTCTTCTTCTCTCCTTCTCTCATTTCTATAATGTTCTAACGTTTTTTGGAGTAATATGATGGGAATTTCGACTCCAATATGATATGATTCATGTGATTATGAAAAATGTGTTGTTTAATATCAGGTTCATACCACTTTCAGGTCACTCACATATTTTGGAAGGTTCAGGGTTCTATTTCATTGATTTCCTAGCTATGGAACCAAACCTTTGGGGTTTTTTGCTATGAGAGGTTATTTATGAGCTTATTGTGAGAGTATTTCGACTCTTTCGGACCTATTATTCTATTATTTAATGTATCTACAAATTTTACATCAATATGATCTGTTTTGATTGAGTTTCATAATAAACTTTTACATCATGCCTAGTTCTCTTTGTGAAAATGATTAGTTTTCCAATTTGAAGCAATTAATGTATATAAGCATGTCCATTTACTTTATTTTATGTTATTATATTTAATTTACATCATATTTATATATCCAATTCCTGAAATATAAGTTTATTTCCTCTTTGTATGCATTTGGAAATCACTGAAGTTTGACTAGTTGCATAGTCCTAGTGACTAGATTACATAATGTGACCCTTAGATTTTCTTATGACTGTTCAGACCTATTTTAAAACTAAAATTCATTATGTTGGAATCCTAAAAATATACTTATAACCTTCCTAATCCTTCCTTATCCTTTGGTTTCTTGGAATTGATTGTTAAGAACTCAGTTTGCACCGGTTGGGACTCCCAAAATCCTGGTAGTAGAATTCAGCCTGGATGATGACCGAAACCTAAAAGGGCACAACATATAGGTGCTTAGGTATTTGAAAATTTAGTCTCCTAACTTCTCTTTTGGTTTCTGTACAATTCCTACTTCTACTTGGTAAATTTTCCTACCTGTCAACTAGGTGTCTAACTTTTTTAACATATAGAGTTAGTGGAACTGATCGTTGCCTTAGGTTTATTACAACCTCCCCCCCAAAAAAACAATATAGGTTTCCTTCTATTATGTACATGCTCCACAGAATCTCCCTTACACATCTTCTCATAAGCATTTGATTCCACCATCCGCCTTCACATGGTTCTCCATAAAGGGAAATTAATAACAAATCAAATATCCTATCCAAACTTATCGCAATTCATGAAGCAATATGTCTCGAGGAAATACAAAATAAATTTAGCAAACTAAATTTCTCAAACCTTAAATGTCTCACCTAAAAATCATTTCTATTTGTAATCATTTTAACAACATTATTAAACGTAACATTAATTACCTAACTTAATTATAAAACACATGATCCATCATACACATAAGCTTCATTATCATATATTATAATCAATAAGCATGCTATCGCATGCATGCGAGCTGTTGGAATGTAGTTGGAATGCACATGCCTCATATGTATGCTAATAATCCAAAGTATGAAATGTACACATATTATTCTAATTTGATGTATATCCAAAATAATGTGCAACGTATAAATTGAATCAAAGTGTGGGGAATTACATACACCCCTCCTTCAAGAAACTTTAGATCAAAGTTATAGTCAAAGGAAATACATGAACCATTGTGAAAGAAAAATAATAACGCCATATTTACATTATTCATTCAAAATTCAACACTACTAAATACAAAAGACACAACACGTAGTAACAAAATATGTATTCATTTATTACAATCTCTAAGTGCCAAGAGCAAGAAGAACATTATCTCCCAATTATGGGTCATAACTAAATTATATTCCCCATCCTCCCTAACTTACTTCTTCTCCCACACTATCTTTCCTCTGCTAGTATATTTTATGTCATAGGCTATACCAACCTAACCATCTATAAAACTCAAAGGAAGAAGCAACAACTACATTAACCTAAATTCCTTACTAGGTAACTGGAAGTCTCATCACATGTCTAGGGGAGTATGTTTACCACACTTCTCCCATGACTCTCGGTATAGAGGGTAAATGGTGGGAAACTCCTCCACCCCCTAATATATCCAGGGTTGATCCATAATAATGAGTTCTACTATGCCACCACTTTGTTTGAGAGTTTTGTCAATGAATAACTAGTTTGGGTAACTACATTACCTATTACACACAACACTTGCACATGTTAAAATTTTTGTTCCATTTATATCTTCAAGCAATGAGTCCAAGAATTATTATTGCAGTAAAAGGAGAATGAAGATACACACTGAACATATCAAACCACATAGGAAACATATGAGTATAGCTCAGGTAATTACAATATCATTGTCATTAATTAATTCAGTGTTATAATAGTTTACATAAAGGGAAGAATTTGAATCCATTAGGTAGGAATTCGAATCTACCAAATGGATGTGACTGTGCCTAACTGACTAGCTAACTCAGGATGTCTCAATCAATATCGGAGTCCAAATAGCTAACTCCAGATGTCTAAATAGCTAACACAATCAGTAATAAACAGTTAACTCAGTCTAACTGAAGTAGTAGGTGAGCAAAGGCGCCTAATCCACATGCAGCCATGCATAACTAGTGCTAACTAAATTGATTGTGATCTAACTGAATGTAACTAGAAATCAACTAAGATTAACTAGTTCCAACTCCAACTGACTAAAGGAGGTTGGTGCCGAGACTCCCAGTGGCTCGTAAAATGTAGGGATTGGCCTAGGAGGTGCCTAATTTGATGCATGCAAGTGTAGTCAGTGGCAGATAGCCTCTAGTAGTGTTCCCCACACTCTAGTAACTGGTACATGTGGCCCCGTTAGGCCATGTGGACCCAATGGTACTAGTGGACTTAATTAATTAATTAAAACTCCTAAGCTAGGATAAATTAATCTAATAGATAGTTTTGGTCAAGGGAGGATTAATAATCCTAACACCCCCCCTCAAATCCTAACTTGGACAACTGTGGGCCCTGGAAACAAGGCCGTAAGTCACCCATATACAATATAAAATACATGATGTTTCTTAATACAACCGAGGAAATAGGGGAAAACCTCATGGGAAACCCTTCCCTGAAAATAATTAGAGAATAGGAAAATGCAAGCTATCTTTAGAAGAAATAAGCTTCCTCCTTATAAAAATAACTTGAGCAAAACACTGCTACAAATTGCAGCTCTATGCAGCAACATGGTCCATCTGTGCAACAACATCCTGAAGTTGTGCATGTGAACCTCTCAATGTTCTTCTGAATTGATGACTGTGTATGTTTCTTCTCGATGGTGAAGGTAGAGAATGATCAAGTTTCTTCTTATGTGGGACATGTAGCTGATCATTCCAATCACTCACCTGGAACATTGTTGCACCACTCAGTAGGGAGCGAATCTGTGAGAGATAGTGCAGCATGTTCATTCTAATACTGGGACCTGGTTCTTCTTTTGTCATCTGGATTTCCAGCACCACTTCCAGCTTCATCTAGGGGATTTCAATCCCATATGGGCTTAGGCTTCTAATTTGGAATGGATACTGGTTCTGGATCTAGAATCTCATAAGATTCAGTCTCAATAACATGGTCATGCTGGATTTGATCTTCCTCATCTGAATATGGAACCTGTAGAAAATCATCAACATCAAAAATAGGCGGAGGAATGGTTATACCTTCCTGTGTTGTTGATGGTGGTGTGTCATACAACTGATCGTCTTCGAACTGGAAAATCCTCTCAATGAAGCATCTCCTGGTTGCAACCTCCATCAATTTGTAAGCTTTTGCATCTTCTACATATCCCAATAGAATTCATTCACTACTTTGGGCTTGGAAGGCGTTCCTCTTGTCAAGTGGTATTATGGCCCAAGATTTGGAACCAAAAACTATCAGGTGAGAGACATTGGGATTATTCCCATGCAGTGCTTCGAATGGAGTGGCCCCAACCACTAATTTATGAGGCACTCTATTCTAGAAATACAAAGCACAGTTAATAGCTTCAACCCAAAGAGGAGGAAGATACTTGGCATGGAGAAGGCATGTTGACATCTCCTTCAGTGATCTGTTCTTCCTCTCAGCCACACCATTTTCCTGTGGTTTGTATGGAACTGAGTGTCCCATTCGAATCCCCTTTGATTCACAAAAATGATGGAAGTCTCCTTTCATGTACTCTCCTTCTTTATCAGATCTTATAGACTTTATTTTTTTACTGGAACTGTTCTCAATCATAGCCTTTAAAACTTTAAAAGTCTCAAAAATTTCTGATTTTTGTTTCATGAAGTAGACCCAGCAGTACCTAGAACAATCATCAATAATGGAAAGGAAATACTTACAATCATTAATGGATTTTGTGGGCATAGGTACAAATACATCACTATGTATCAAAACAATTATAGAGGCAACTCTATGTGCCTTCCCAACATCATACCTATTTTTTGGATGCTTACCTACCAAGCAACCAACACATACTCCATCGAAAGTTTGGATGGAAGGTAAACCATCAACCATTTTATCATTGTGGAGTTGCTTAAGATATTTGAAATTGAGATGGCCAAATATCTCATTCCAAATCTTGCTGGTGTTGTTGGCATGAGACAGTAAAAATGTAGGCCCGAGAGACATGTAAGAAATGTGAGAACTCATAAGCTTTAGTAGAGTGATTTGCAATACCTTTCGCTATGAGTTGTCCAATGGTTTTTTCTGCGATCTCAACTGTCTCTGAATCGAATGTAACTCTCTTGGGAGATCCTGTATGTGTCATGTGATAAACATAAAATAGGTTAGCTGCAAGGGAGGGCACATAGAGGACATTCTTGAACTCACCATGCTTCGCTCTAACTGAGACCCTTCCTTCTGCTAGAATCTGGGAATCATCTCCCATGTGAATATTAGGCCCCTTTGATAGTGTGAGGGCTGAGAAGGATTCTTTGGAGGAAACCATGTGGTTGGTTGCTCTAGAATCAATTATGTATGTTGTATACTGAGTAAGGATAGCTTTCAAAGCATGGCACCTTTCATTTTCTTATGTATGTGGTTCTTCATCAGTATTCTTTGTTCCTTGTGGGAGAGTAATGTTATGTTGCTTGAGGAGAGATAACAGTTGATCAATATGGTTCTTCATACAATGATCTTCGAGATGGAAACCCTTCACACAATATGGACATATCTTCTTTTCAAACTTCTTCTTCTTAGAGCTGGAGGCTTCTTTTGAAGTCTGTTGATTCTGTCTAGGCTTCGAATTGGCTGCTTTGGGCTCCTTCTTCTTTGATTTCCATTTGGCTTGCACTTTGGAAGAGTCTGTCACCAGGAGAGATTGATATTTGGAGGTCTTGATGACTCTCATTCAAATCAACTTCTCTTGCTCCTTTATTAAGGACTCAAAAAAGGAATCAAGTGAAGGAATTTTCCAATCCAGAAAGGAATCCCTTTTCGAATGGAAGATTGAGACAAATACAGAATACTCTGGGTAGATTTTGCTGATAATGGAAAGCACATTTTTCTCATCCTTTCCTTCTATTCCGCACTATCTGCATTGAAGTGCAAGAGACTTGAATTTAGTAAAGAATTGCTCTATTGTTTCAAAATTTCTAGGATGTAAGTCTACCAGCTCATTCTCCAAGAGATGTCCCTGAAGCTCATCTTGTTTTCCAAACAAGTCTTCAAGATTCTCCCAGGATTCTATGAATGTCCTCAAAAATTCAAGGTGGAAGAGGAGATCTATAGATATATGAGTGCATAGATAACTGGAAGCTTCATCTAAGTGGTTCATAAACTTATTCTTCTCAACTGGTTGATGGGGCTCAACCTCCCTTCCAAGTATTATCTTGTAGTATCCAAGCTTATGCAAGTCCATCTGCATATCTTCCCTGCAATCAAGATAACTGAAGGGTGTTAGGATCTGGGGAGTAGAAGGTAGAGAATCCATAATTCACATGCTGAAAGAACACAAATCTTCACACAAGCTACGTAGAACCTGTAGACTTTCACTGCAAAACACTAAAACATTCGAACTATGTTAGAATCATGCTTTTCCTCTCGACATGAACAATTTTTCAGGGTCCGTCACGCCCGCACCACCACTCTGAATAAATTCAGAGGAAGCAAATCACTATTGGGGAATTCTATGGAAACCCAACTGCTTCTGGTGTTCAATGGAGAGAAACAAACATGAATCTTGCCTGAGATGGCTCTGATACCATGTTAAAATTGTTGTTCCATTTAGATCTTCAAGCAATGAGTCCAAGAATTATTATTGCAGTAAAAGGAGAATGAAGATACACACTGAACAAATAAAACACACAGGAAACAGATGAGTATATCTCAGGTAAGTCTAGTATCATTGTCATTAATTAATCCGATGTTACAATATTTTACATAAAGGAATAATTTGAATCCATTTGGGAGGAATTCGAATATACCAATTGGATGTGACTGTACCAAACTGACTAGCTAACGCAATATGTCTTAATCAATATCAGAGTCCAAATAGCTAACTCCAGATGTATAAATAATTCACACAATCAGTAATAAAAAATTAACTCAGTCTAGTTGAAGTGGTAGGTGAGAAAAGGTTCCTAATCCACATGCATCCATGCATAACTAGCGCTAACTAAGCTGATTGTGATCTAACTAAATGTAACTAGAAATTAACCAAGCTTAACTAGTTCCAACTCCAACTGACTGAAGGAGGTTGGTGTCGGGACTCCCAATGCATCCTAAAATGTAGGAATTGTCTTAGGAGGTGCCTAATATGATGCATACAAGTACAGTCAGTGGAAGATAGCCTCCAGCAGTGTTCCCCACACTCTATTAACTGGTACATGTGGCCCCATTAGGCCATGTGGACCCAATGCTACTAGTGGACTTAATTAATTAATTAAAACTCCTAAGCTAGGATAAATTAATCTAATAGACAGTTTTGGTCAAGGGAGGATTAATAATCCTAATAGCACATATTTCATATCATATGAATACATATATATCCCCATGTGATTCTTTGTTCTATATATTCCCCATGCAGACTAGGGGAACAAACCGTGTCCCCACTGATTGAAATATTCTTGGTAACAAAATTGGTGACCATACTGGGGAACCAACGAATCAGATCTGTGAATTTTTTATGCTGCTTTTGATTACAATCTTATAAATTTTTTTATTACTCATTTAAATATCTAAGGTCAGTAATACACCTTACTTCACCCTCATTTTCCTTCTATAGTTTGTGTTTTTACTTAACATAATTCCAGTTTGATTCACATTGGGTTATCTTGAAGGTTGTTTGGCTCTTTTGTTTTCTAGATCTGTCGATGCACCTGGGTGTGCTTGATAGAATGTCAGAATCCTCATGACACATGTTGTCCACTGTCAACTAGTGTCGTTGACGCCTTCTTCCCAGAGTCAAAAAGCATTGTTGTCTGCCTTTACAGAGAGGCACAGTGCATGGATCACTCTACGACACCCTGGTTCTACCCTACAAGATGTGACGAGGTAGGATTTCTTCAGCTCTAGAGATCTTTCTTTCAAAAATATTGTTTTCTTTTAGGTTGATCAATTTTCGCTCATGATCATTGACAGGTCTCGTTGTGTGTTTTTATCCTGGATGTACTTTTTAATGTTAGACCTTAAGAAGTTGTCTTAGTAGAATCTTTGAAATTGAACAAGTTTTGTGTGGAAATTTTTTTTTGGGTGTATGGTTTGTGTGACTGGTCCTTTAGGATCTCTTTACAGATTTACGAAAAGAAAAATAGTATGGTTTCTCTACTTTTGTAGTGTGAGTTTTTGCATTTCTTTGTTTGAAATCATATCAAAAACAAAAATAAAAAGATGGATTTCTTGCTTTTGGTTTGGTGAAATCATTAGAAGTGTTTTTCTTTTTTTGAAGATTGATTAGAGAAAATAAACATTTGTGCATTACGAATCCTTTTCCTTTTTGCAGTAGAAGATATTTTAAATCATAGATTTATAGTTTTTCTTATCTGAAAGTACTTGAAGTTTGAGGAAATGAGTTGTTTGGATCACATGGTTGTATTTTCGTGTTTTGAAAACAAAGAACCTCTCCCTTACACTAGATAGATTTCATAGAAAGGAAAATTGCATGGAAATTTAGATAATTTAAATCTTGCAATTTACCTCATACACCACAAACAGTCACTAACCATCAAGATAAAATCAAACAGTAGCTTAGGTTAAAATTCTTAATAATTTGAGTGATAGTTTAGAAGACGTGTTCCAGCATCTATAAACTTGTGAGTTGTCATTCTTTTCCCGCACTGCATCCTGGGGATCGCGCGGTTCTTCCACATACTAACCTTTATATCGAACGACTTTTCACATGCATTCGAGGTATAATGAAAATTTCTTCACGTACTTGATAGTATATGGGAAGGGACCTTTCGAATGGTTGTGCATCAAACAACACTAACACGAACTTGAGCTCCCATGCACCTCATGTATATAGGGAGAATCTTTTAGGAACCGATACCAAATGAGAATATCTTTTGGTCGTCTTGTTGGAACAATACACTGATAACAACAATCGGGGAGCTACTACGCATGTGTCATCCAAGTAGTCGAATATTCAGGAAAGGGTGTGGTCCCAATCCTCCTTGTCGTGTTTTAATGTTGGACCTTGTAGTATATCACGAGTTGTGACAACTTGACAATCCTAGTGAGGTTTTGGATTTCTGAGCTCCTCTTATCACTTAAGTTTTCTTGTAACCTTAGCTTACATAGGATTGTTTGTGTGTGTTCCTTTTTGAATAGTAAATATTTAGTGTATAAGTGTTTAGCCATGATTCTGGCTGAACCACATGTGAGGAGATCTTGAATATTGTAGGGTCTACCACCCAAAGTTCTCCAACCATGGAATAAAGACAAGGGGTTACCATGGACCAACCTGCCACTTCTAATCCTTCTATGGAAGGTGTTTCTATCATTAAATTAGGATAAGGGTATTCTTCTACAGAAAATATTCTTGCCTCCACCTCATAATTGGTACAATTTCCTCCTTCACATGATTCAAATTTTTATTTTTCTATGGAAGTCCATTCTGGTGCATAGGATTGGGTGTTTCCTCCACCCTCATATGACCCGGTGGCATCAGAATTTGGTCCAACTTCTCCTTTTTGGGAGACTTCCTTGGGATGGACTATTTCTGAGTGTGACACTATTGATTTAACTTTATGCTACCTACCCACCTAATTCAAGGTTGTTATTATCAAATTATGAGTATTTTAGACCCATATATGAGATGGTGTCCAATTTTTGCACAAGGGGAGAAATCATAAGAAGGAGAAGTGTTTCTAATTTTCCAAGCCATTCGGAAAGAGCCACTCCCCAATACCACCATGCCCTTGTTCGGTCTTATGCTACTACCATATCTCAAATACTGGTTCAAAGTGTGGTTTCTTACGATCTTGGCTAGCCATCTATCCCTGCCCTGTCAGCTCAAACTCTCTCTCCTATCCCTAATTCTCCTGTTAACCCTGTCAATGGGAGGAAACCCCCAAAACCAGTTGTCACCACAACCATGAGAAATAGTTTAAATCATGGGCAGAGTGTTGCTCTAGGGAGTCCCATGGCTGGACCACCTTCCACCACTACAAACACAATGGTTCCTTCCTCCACACTGGGACAACTGATGTCCAGTAAACCCACATGGGGATACCTTCACCCAGTAAATCAACAAGAAATGGTCACCCAAAACTATCAACCCATTGCCTCGGGAATTTTTTTTTCGATATCCTTTATCCTAGTAACCCTAATACCCCATAGGGACCACCTAATTGGTCGAATGTTCCTAATTATGGAATCCCATTTACAAATATGTATGGAGGTCCATCCATAGTTACCCCATTTGGAGGTCCCTCTAGAGGTTTCCCACCTGGAGGTCAACCCGGAGGTACCCTTCCTAGAGGTCCTTTCGAAGGTCTCCCTCCTAGAAGTCCGCCCGGAGGTTCCCTTCCCGAAGGGCCCCTATATGGAGGATTGTCATCTAGAGTTCCTCGTATGGAGGTCCCCCACCTGGAGGTCCACCCAAGGGGCCCCCACCAAGGGGCCCACCTGGGGGACCATTAGGTGGCACATTTGGAAACCAACCCCAATCGTACCAACTTGTTATTAGAGGATCATGGACTTCCGTCTATCAATATGCTTATGGACATACTAGTATTCAAATTCCTTATCAATATTACTAGTATCCGCAACTGAATCAACAGTTTCCCTTTCTGGCTATGCTTGATCTACCATATTTTTTGCATTTGATCAATGACCCAATTCATCATGATCCTTCGTGACCTGCTATTCCAGTGAAATTGCCTTCGGATATACCCAAGTTTGATGGCAAAGCTAGTGAGGACTACAAGAACCTTGTAGTGACTTATCATTGATGGTGTTTGTCCAATTCTCTAATGGATGGTTCAATGCATTTGAGATTGTTTCAAAGGACTCTCACCGGAACTACTGCCAAGCGGTATATAGAATTTCCCCAACACTCATTTTGGAATTTTAACACCTTAGCAATGGTGTTTTTAACACACTTTCAACTCCCAATTCGTTGCAAAACATGTACGGATATTTTAACCTCGCTTCATCAAACCACTTCCATCCATATATCCGATCAAACACATGAGTGGAGAAAATGACTCATATTGATTAAATCACCTATTCCTGACCAATTGCTTGTCGATTGGTTTACTAAGTATTTTCTTCCACCCATTTCTTTGGATGTTTCCATGGGAGGTGTCATCACCGAAGAACAAGACATTAGCCAAGCTCAGTACCTATAATTAGTTTATTCCCAATCAGGAACTCTGTATGATTTGATCTCACACGCTCCCCGTCCTACTTCGAACCCCTCAATACTATATACTATGAACGAGAACTATATACTATGAACGAGAACTCTACCCATAAAAACGATGATTTTTGCAAAAAAAACACCAAAAACACCCCCCAAATAGAAAAGTGTTGAT